>CAUYRT010068802.1:0-18101 GCA_963574885.1 Lepilemur ruficaudatus
CCTGTTCTCACACGGATTGTTTCTTGTTGATCGGCCTCAAGACACCTTGTGACTTGCAAACAAGCCAAGGTGCCTTGACCTGCAAACGGGAAAGGGCAAAGGAGGAGACGCACTCGTTAACTCCCTGAGGCAGAGCGGTGAAAACCAGTCCATGCTGAGACGAAAACATTCTGGGAACAGAAAATAGCGGTGGGAAAAGCTGGGGTAGACTGGGACAGATGCCAAAAGAACAGTGTTAAAAATAAAGACACTGCAGGCAGGAGATGCTGCAGTCTTGTATCGTCTTTGTGTGTCTGTTGTTTGTTGTTTGTCTTCTGTGTTCACTTCTTCTCCCCAAGAAGGGGCCACAACATGTGGACATGTTTTTCTTTTTCTTGGGTGAGTACCTAAGAGTGGAATGCCTAGCTCACATATTAGGTGTACGGTTAATTCTTTCTAAAAGCACTTTCAAACATTTGCTTCAGTGGTTGTATATTTAATATTCCCACCAGCAGAATATGAGAGTTCTAGATTGTCCACACCCTCATCAACACTTGGGATGGTCAGCCTTTTTTTTTTTTTTTTAATTGAGACAAGGTCTTGCTCTGTTGCCCTTGCCCCAGCTGGAGTGCAGCGGCCTCATGATAGCTCACTACAACCTCAAACTCCTGGGCTCAAGTGATCCTTCAACCTCAACCTCCCAGAGTGATGGGACTACATGTGTGAGCCATTGCACCTGGCCCGTCTTTTTAGTTTTAGTCTATTTTAGTAGATGTATAGTGTTATCACACTATGTTTTTAACTTGCATTTCCATAGGGAATAATTACTCTGGCCATCATTTCATGTTCACATTTTCCATTGGTATATCTTCTTTCTGAAGCGTCCATACAAATATTTAGCCCAGTTTTACTGGGTTATTTTGCTTATTATTAAGTTGTACAAGTTCTTTGCATATTCTGGGTACAAGTCCTTTGATACATGACATAAGAAAAATCTTAAGGTCCTTTCTGGATTTGAGGTTTCAATATTCTGTGGTTTGGATATATTCCTGAGTATTCAGATACTTGTACTCATGAAGTTGAATAGCGGAATAAATATTGAATTTCAGTTATTTACACTTCATGCAAATGTAATCCACTCAGAGTGAAACAGTAAAATCTAAAGGATTCCACAGGCTTTATTTATTTTGTTTCCTGGGACCACAGCAGTTAAATGCACAGTGTGGCTTTAGGCTACTAAGAGTAATTGTTTTGTCAGTAATTGTTTTGCTCAGCAGCTGTGGAAGAGAGGGGACCTATTCTGGAAAAGGAAGAAAGCAAAAGTTCATAGAAACAGGAATCTGTTGTTTAGGGACCCAAACAAGCTCATGCCCCCAAAGGCTGAAAGAGCTACCTAAATACCCTGATAGGCAAAAACTGTCATGAAGGAGATTTATAAGAGATCACAAATGTGACACCAGGAATAAAATCAGGTCATGCTACGAGACCAAACGGATGGGTTTGGTTCCTGGTCAGTGCGCCCTGGGGAGTGAGACCAGAGAGATGGATAAACAATGACAATATATTCCGGTTCACGCAGCCAAGACCAGCATCCGTCAGAGCACAAGGGCCTGACTGGGATAACTACCACCTCAAGTACTAGGAATGTGTCCAGCACTGCTCTCAGGGAGCCAAGGTAGAATTCCCAGCTTTAAGCAACTCACCCTCTAGCAAGGGCAGGTAACTACAAAAAGAATGCATAGCCTGAAAGGGGAATCCAAGCGCAGCTCAGCCAGGGAGTGCAGGTCAGCACGGCCTATCACCTAGGCCAACTTGAGGCCTCAGAGCCCAGCACAACTGAGCAGCGCAGGGTATGATCAGTCAGTGACACATCATGGCTTTTCTGACAATCCAGAAGACTGTCCCCTTCAAGTAGAAAACTCAAAGCAGCAGAGTAGGAGCCAAGGATAGGATCACAAAACACCTTGATATCAGCAACATTGACGGTATCAGTTAAGGCAGGAAGCCTTGTACTTCAGAGACTGAACTTAAACTAAGAGAGACATGACCACCAAATTGTCTTCCCGTGATTAGCCTATTTCTCAACACAAATGAGCAGCCACAAATGAAAGCTTGGCAAATCAAGAGTAAAACATGGGAAAAAAAGGACCCCAAAGAGCCCATAGTCAGTGGTGGACTTTGCCTCTAGCCACCTCCGCTGGCTAAAAGAGCGTGCATGTCCCAAGTGAAAAGGTTTTGTTATAATTACTACAATTAGACAGACATCCAAGTCCACTATTTGGTAAAAATTCTATAGAAAGTTGTTTAGATTCTTCTCATACTGATTCCTTTATTTATTTTTCCATTTAAGAATCATATTCAAGTGCTCATAAAGTAAAATATCTGTGTATGTTGGATTGATCCTATCATTTGGAAACCGCAGAACGTATCAAAAGATACTTGGTAGCTCAGAGGCTCCAGGGTGGTTGAGAAGCAGTGAAGGTCCCACTGCCCCTGGGACTCAGACACTGCGGCTCAGTCCCCGGTCAGGCCACGAATGCCGGGAATCCTCCTTCCACCTGTTCCTAAAACCAGATGCCTCCCCCACCATTCCCAGGACGTGAACTTCACGCGCTGACCGCTTCCTCCTGCTGCTCCACAGTAAAACCTCTCTGGTGTTTGCATCTTATTGGCGGAACCTAAGTCACATGAACCTAAGTCACCCAGCCGCAAGAGAGGCTGGGAAAAGGAGCATCTGACTCCCGCCGTGGGTAGGAAAGACTCACATTATGGCAAATTCTCCAAACAAAGAAAGGCTTTTCAGGAAATTCTGTACGGCCACAAAACATGATAAATGGTTCTCACGAATATTCAATTCCTTTTTTTTCATATCTTATTGGAGGTTCAAGTGGGCCTTGGCCTCAATTGTTGCCATGGAATGATGCACAAAAATGAGTCTTTGAATTGTGGTTGCTGGAGAACAAACCTACACTCATTTTAAAGAGCTTTTGTCTGCTCCACACACAATAACAATTAGCTAACAATCGCTATTGTATTTTTCCGAGCACTTTGAGTTTTTAAAAAAATACTTCCGTACTTCCATGGGAGCAAAGCTAAATGTCTGAACAATGATAAATTCATTGGAGGCCACAGAGAGTGGAAAAGTTCAAAGAATAACAAAGGCTGTTTCTCAGATAAAAGCGGGCTGAAAAGAAGGTCACGTTGGCAAAATAAAGATACTCTTAAAAAAGAGGATCAAAGCAATTGATTGAAATGAATCTATACTATTAATATCACAAACATGTCATTTAATTCTCTAGCTTGATTTCATGAAATAAAATAATCATTATAAACCAAGAGATAAGGGTCAAATTGTTCAAGTGAATGGATAGTTGTAATATTAGATTAGTTCTGATATTATAGTGAAGTCATTTTTGGACAAAAATGCTCAAGTAGGCATCTATGTTTACCAAAAATATTATACATTTGAAAAAGTACACACACACACACACACACACACACACAAGCAGTATAATGCTTTGTTTGCAGACAACAGCATCAATTTAAAAAAAAAAAAAAAGGACGGAGTTAACACTATCAAAGTTAGTTGAAATTTTTTAACCCACTTTTTCTAGAAAAAAATAAATTTCAGAAATGTTTTCTTTTTAACAGTACCTCATTACCTAAAATACTTTTATGTCACTTGGCTTGACAGTCCCAAAGACATGAAGATAACCATTTAATATACAGATTGACTTTAAGATTCTGAGCAGATACACTTGGCATAAACTCCAAAGCCATATGTACTATATATTATAAATATAATATATATTCCATTTTAGATGAAACTTAGGGGTTTTTTAAAAAGTTTTTTTAAGTGACAATGAGTATATAACAGACTGGGGTACTTGGCACATGAAATAGCCACCAAAAGCTTATTTTACAGTTAAGTTCTTGTGGTTTTGAGTAATACATAAAAATTCAAATTAGTAGTGGATTTCCCTTAAGTGAATTTCACATGTGAATAAAAGTACTTTGATCAAAATGCATATCTTAAGCCTAACAGCTTTAAAAATATGCCAAGAGTCAGTTGCAGAACTATTAGAAAGCTTAGAAAATATAAGAATTCAGTCCACATAGTTTCTTAAAGAGCCACTCTGTTAAAAGATATTGCCCTTCCAACAAAGGTGTGCCCATCAGACAGGACAAACCCCTGACCACGTTCAGCAAGCACCCTGCCTCCCAATCCAGCACGCCCTTGCTTTGCTCCCGAGCAGCAATAGGATTCTGTATACCCAGAATCCGTGACTTTTCTGAGAGTCCTCTTGAAAGTACTGGGACACTTCACATCTCCCAAGCTTGCAAAAGAACTTATTGTACATTGTACTGCAAAAAGTCACATAGCAACCCTTCCCCTACCTCTGTTGAACTGGAGGTTCAGCTGGACCCACAGGGGCTGCTTTCCTTATGGGAGAAATGTTCGCCAACCTCAAATTGTCATGCTCTTCATCACCTGCGGAAACAGAGATGACTGTGAAGGGGAGACAATTTCCCCGATATGGGAGCGAATCACATTGGCGACGTTTGAGCCTGGACATAGAAGAATTACACCCGCGGCCAGGCAGAGAGACTGCCCTTTATTTGCAAGTTCCTCAGTGTGGAGAGCCAGTCCCGGGGAACGCAGTGAAGTCAGGAGAGCACACCCCAACTTGGCACACTCTTGCCCGCCTCCCAGTGCCCTGGGTTCTCACGCCATTCCCTACAAGAACAGCCTTACTCACCCTTTAGCTGCTCTGAGCCTTGGGTTCCACATCTGCGAGACGAGAATAAAACACAACAGCGTTTGTTTGTAACGGGAGCTATGATAGGTAGCTACACCAATGTAAACGCTAGCCTAGTGTAAGATTTTTAAAACGTTTGTCAGCACAGGTGATAGCAATCTAGTGCTGTTGATCATATCTTCTGGTTGCTGTTTTAAGCTAAATCTAATAGGCCTGGTTACCCTGACTCATTAAGAGGATAATCTACTCCTGCTGGTTTGGGGCCCGGCATAAAAGAGTTAGCACAAGGCTCTGGCGCACATTTTCTGTAGGTGCCACTCATTTAGCTCTTACTATGCTCCAAGTACTGTGGAAAGGATTTGACACATGCAAACCCATTTAACCTTTGCAACACATAGCCTGCGGAGCTAGGAGAAGAGGGGGCGCAGCAAGGGAAGAGGGGAGCTTTCTAGAGCTCCTCAAATCATTTGTAGGCAATTATCTACTCTCTGTTTGAAGCACTATCTTAGAAAGCAGACTCTGCCCAATTGTGACGATCATCCTTAACAAGAAGCACGGTGTGGGTCTGTGTGTCCTATTCGTGACCCGCCTCCAACCGGTTTCACTTCCCTTGGAATAAGTTCCCTCAACCGGAAAACAAAGGCTAATGTTATCTACAGTTCTTTAAATCTCTAACCTTCCAGACAATTACTTCAAGCAATGTCACCGCATTGCAAAACACAGGGGGCCGGGTGAGTTAGTTCACGAGGAAGAAACCTGCCACAGCACGGACAAGGGTAGAGCTGGGACGAGGTGGGTCCTGAGAAGGCCCCACGGGCCATTGTACTATCGCCCTCGGAGCCTCTGCCTCTCCGTGGGCCTCTATTCTGTTGCTTTCTTCACTCTGTCCACCGAGGCTCTCCCCGACTCATCTGTTTCTCTTTTATTCTCTCATGACCTTAATAATGTCAGTTTGCACATTTCCCCCATGCACCCTATGGCCCTTTGCCCCCATCATTAGCTGGTTCAGTCTCTTGGTTTCCCAATTTGGAGAGAGCGATCTGGTTGGTCCAAGCCAACACTTCTGGGTCCTAGGTCACTGTCCAGCCTGTGGACTGGCTGCTTCTGGGTCAGGGCCCAGCTCCGATGCATTCAGCTGTGGTGAATGAGAGGGGACAGATTCACCTAGCACAAAACACAGTCTCTCTTCTCAGCACTGGCATGGGTGGGCAGTTTCCTTGAGGAGGGGAAGTGTCCAGTGAGGACACAGGAATGTCTCTAGCACGGCTGCTGAATCACATCAGCGTCTCAATCAATTAAAGGATGTGCTTTTACCAGTGAAGGCAGCCACACACACTGCCGAGGCTGGCTCGCGCATGCGCACACGCACACACACACACACACACACACAGAAGCACCAATTCTGTATCTGTTCATTTGCAAACATAAACATCCCGCTCTTCTGCAATGCTTGAGAAAGAGAAAAGCAGCCGCTGGCATGCAGGAGCTGGCCAGGCTTCACCAGCTAGACCTTGATGTTTTCCTGTTGAACGTAAACAATTTCACAGAACATTAACATCAGACAAGGCCACTCCGTGACCATGATGGATCAAGACAAAAAACAAGACGATTCTGTAATCACGTCTGAACAGAAACAAAGCATGAATATTGCCCAGGCCGCAAAAATAACCAGACATCTCCCCTTCTCTGACCGATATGAGTGACTGCTGCTGCTTTATCAATGACAGCGGCCGTATCCCTCCAGTCTGCCTCCTCCTATTAAAATAGATGAGATTTATGAAGATATACGTGCGTGGAATTGCCTCACTGCTTGGCAACATCTGAGAGCAATGCCCCACTTCCTTACACTCTCCCCAGAACCACTGGACGCAAAGCCAGATCCCACACCGGTCCCTTGTGCCCCCTTCTTACTTAGAACCCCCCGAGTTCCCTGTGGGAGTGTCCCCTCCCCTGCAAAAAGAACTAAACCCTACTTGTTCAACTACGGGTGTGCTCCTGGTGAGGACAGCTGGCGGGAGGCCACGTTCTACAGCCGAGGAGGCACCTCCACCCATCTGCCCTCACGCTGGCCCGGGGGCTGCAGGGCCGCTTGCCAGCAAGCGCAGACACTGAGACTTTAAGTTCACTCAGGGTGCGCAGCGGGTCATCGTCAAAGACCAGTTTAAATACAGGGCTGTCTGATTCCACACCCATGCTCCTCATTCCAGAAGGAAATAACTTACCCATGTGACTGTCTTCCTTGGAATAATTATAGACACCAAAGCCAGTCACATTTATGGAGTCTGTCCCTGTCTCTGTCACCCCTCTCTCTAATGCTCCCCTTTTCCTGATTTAAAAACTGAGGCGAGCAATACAAAGCTGTCACATTTTTACCCAAAAGTTATGATCAGTTAGGATCTCAAGCTTGGGTGGTAACAAGGTGTCATGATTTTGAGGAAAATGCTGGTGGTGCACACAGACACCTGCCCCAGGTGATGTGTAGCCCCTGGGGACATCTCCACCTCAATGCCACCTGCCAGGCTGGTCATTTGCTGTTCTTGTCCCCTACTCTCTCTTCTCCGTAAACAGGCACAGGTCCAGTCTCCACTGCTATTCAAGTGTGTGGACAGGAACCAAGTCCTCCTCGAAAACTTTTCATTTAAATGGAGGTGAAGAGTCATCCTAATGTGTACTTACTATGAAGAGTTGCTCCTATAAATGGAGTACTGAATGACAGAGTTAATAAAACACTGAAAAAGAGGCATTTTCTCACCTGAGAACTTAATTGCTACAGCAAATTTAACAAGGAGCTCTTGACATTCTATTTCATAAAAAGTGTTTTATTCTCAAATTGTACCCTTGATTTATAAACCATGGGGTGAGGGCCCATCAATGGCCACGGGGAACATTTCTCTTCTCTTCCTAAATACCAAGGTATAATTTATGCACGTCAAGACTAAAACTAATTTATTTGGTTTACAATATAACTCAAAGTGCCTTTAATTTATATCATTATAATTTTGAAAAATTAATTTTGGAAATAAACTAAACCATTGCCCATCTTCACAAATATACATACCTCTTGGGATTCTGTGTAAGTCGAGGAGTCAAGTTATCACTACAAATGCAACTTGAAGAAGGTCCCGTCTCACTCCCTCTGTAATGGTTTCAAATAATAATATGAATAATTGAACATTTCTTCTAATTTCTTATAAATAAATATTTTAGAACTGTTGTTTCTTAGCCAGGCTAAATAGGGGTTCAATTTACCCAACTTAAAAGAATTTTACCAAAGTATTCTACATGATAGAAAGTACAAGTGTACCTTGTTTTCAACAACAAAAATATGTTTCAAAATGTACTGATTTCACGAACACATATCTGTTAGGTGTTGATTCTACCAATCAGTGTCTCAGCAGAAAACAGATACCACACTCAATGTAAATACTCACTGAAGGGTTTTACAAAGGGGCAATGCACAAAGGTATAGGGCAGGGCATTCACAAGGAGTGGCCGTGGGCCCTGGGGGCCAGCAGCAATAAAGCTGTTATGGACCCCAAGAAAGAGGGACCAAAGCAGGGAGTGGCCCCCAGACCTGGGAAGGAGAGAATCCAATAGTGGAAGCTCATAAAGGAGCCACGGCCATGGTGGGGAGGGGTCCACAACTGGTCCGAAGAGAGCTCAGGTGCTCACAGGAGGGGCCAAGTGAATAAAGAGTTTGATCTTCGTTTTCAAGATCTTCAAACTCCCTCCTTTTCTTTCTTCTTCTTTTTTTTTTTTTCTAGAGCTGTCCACTGGCCAAACCCAGATGGGATCCAGAGGATACAGGAGACCACTGATGTAATGCATGAGGGTCAGGCCTTGGAGGCAGATAGAAGACAGGGGGAGGGGAGTGGATAGAAAAAGGGGTGCATGGATGCCATCAGCGCACCTGCCACGCGCAAGGCACTGTGCACCCCATCTGCCCTCAGGAAGCACGTAGTCAATGGCACAGACAAGATATTAATATGAATACAAAATAAGTGAAATATAAATAAATTTTATATTTCCACTACAGAATTTTAGTGTGAGGAAAATGTTTAATTGTAATGGCATCTCTCTTTTTTGCCTACATGGGAGTGCATCTCTATTTGGTGACAGCACCTTATTTTCCCTAGGGTAGTCATTCTCAAACTTCGGAGTTCATGTAATATTTGAAAGTTAACGCATGTATTAACAGATCATTTCTAGGTGTGTGGAACAATGGTTGTATCATTTCATTTTTTGTTTGCCTGTCTGTTCCTTTTAAAATGAGTATGTATTGCTTTCTCATAAAAACGATAAAAGAAATTTCATTTTGAAGCACATACACAGCTCTCATTCTGACTGTATCCAGTTTTAGGGCTTAAAAAATAATCACCTATATTTGTTCTGAATTTTCTCAGACTTCAGTGGCTCCATAAAATCCAGATATATTAGTTTTAATTAAGTTTCACTGCATGTGACCTCAAACCCAAATTAAGAACAGCTTCAAACTGAGGTTTTTTTTTCTTCCATAAAATTTCTGGTAATGGGCAGTCCAGGGCCACTATGACAATCTCCACAATCCCAGGGGTCTCTGTCACCTTCTGGCTTTCCACTGCATTGTTGCAGGAATGTGGCCTCTTCTGCGAGGTCCAAGATGGCTGCTGGAGTCTTGGCCATTCTTTCCCTATTCTAGCCAGCAGGAAGGAGAAAAGGCAAAAGGGAAGAACATACCTTCCCCTGTAAAGACAACTGCTTGAATTGTACAAACCCATTCTGCTCATATCCTGCCTACCAGCTAGATCTGAGCCATGTGGTCATACCTAGCTGCAAGGGAAGCTGTCGAATACCTTTATTGTGGACAGCCACATCCCCTTCACTAACATTAGAGGTTCTATTACTGCAAGAGAAGGAAAAATGGACATGGGAAAACAACCAGTAGTGTATGTACACCATGTCATATAAAAGGTGTGATCTAGTTAACTCCTACCCAGTAACTCCTCTAGATAAACCACTCAATATAAGGGATCTCACCCAAATACCTCCTGGTAAATTTTCACTAAGTTTATGCCTTTAAACTATCATTTTCCAGTGGCTTTATTTCAGGGGCAGCTAGGGCAAGAAGAGACTGTTTATGCTTAGAAGGGTTTGTAAGATCTCTACATTTCCTCCACTGTCATGACTGAAAAGAATCTTGCTTCTGAGAGGTTGGTCACCAGATAGTGTAGAAGTTCATCACCAAGAGAATTTCCTGAATTCACACTGTCTGGGTCTCATTTAAGACAGAACATCTGAAAGAAAGAAAAAAAATAAAAAACAAACAAAAAATGTAACATCTGGCCAGGTGCGGTGGCTCACACCTGTAATCCTAGCATTCTGGGAGGCCAAGGCAGAAGGATTGCTTGAGCTCAGGAGTTCGAGATTAGCCTGAGCAAGAGTGAGACCCCATCGCTACTAAAAATAGAAAAATTAGCCAGGAGTCCTGGTGCACACCTTTAGTCCCACCTAATTGGGAGGCTGAGACAGGAGGATCACTTGAGCCCAGGAGTTTGAGGTTGCCGTGAACTAGTGATGCCAAAGCACCATAACTGGAGCAACAGAATGAGCATCTGTCTCAAAAAAAAAAACAACAAAAAAAAAGGAAATTAAGACATAACATCTGACATGGAGCTGACTTCCACTACAGATGAGTTCTACTCACCCTCTACACTGGCCCCCATGGCCCCCTCGCTGTCCCATGGGTGTGCCAGGAAGCTGATCCCTTTGAATGCTCCTGCCCTCTGGAGGGTTCCAATGTTTACTCGGCTCCTTGACTCGCTCCTCCACCTCAACAGACCTCTGTGCAAATGTCACCTTGTCAGCAAGGCCTTTGCTCCCCACTCTACTTAAAACTGCAATTGCTTGTCTCCCCTCCCAGTACTCTTCACCTCCTATTCCCTAATTTATTTTTGTCATTTGCATCGATTTATATAAATGCAGTATATGCCCTCAGTGTTTACTATCTGCCCCACTTCCAACCTCAACTAGAAGGTAAAAACTCCATGATGGCAGGGATATCAGTCTGTTTCAGACAATCCTTTTGTCCCCTAACTTAGAGCAGAGCCTGACACACAGTAGGTACTCAACAAATACTGGATCAATGAGTTACTGAAAAAACTCACATTTCTTATACCCTAGCATCTCTGCCAGAGAGTACCGACCCAGCTGAATGTGCATTTTAAACAGTTCTGTGAGTGGCCTATTAAATCCAGAACTCAATTTGGTACGTATTTCTGGAGACCCTGTCTCTGTTAGGCTCTGTGCCAGGCAATAGGGCAACAATAGTGAGCAAAGCCAGACACAGTGCTGCCTCATAAACTTTCAAGCAGAGCGATATGCATCACCTAGTCCCACCAACAAATGCACAACTGAACTGTGCCAACCACTACAAAGGAGAGGGACTCCTCATTGTTCATATCACCCCATGTTTTTATACGAATCTTAATTTCCTATTTTCTTGCTTTTATAATGCATATCTTCCCCACTAAAATGGAGGTCCTACGGTAATAGAAATCTTGTCTTCCTTCCACTTTTCCATATTCCTAATACTTAGAACAGTGCCTAGCACTCAAAAGGCATAAGATGAATGTTACTGAATGGACGAATGGATGAATAACACTACGAATGACTGGGAGTTCAGAAAGGTGACGGGAGGATACGACTCACATGAGTGAGGACTAAGAAACAGTTAACTAGACAAAGAGAGAAAGAACATTCCAGTGAAAAGGGAAAAGGACATGTGCACCAGCTCCATGGTAAGAGGTAGCATGGCTTATACCAAACTCGGCTCATGGTCTGTATACACAAACCACCCAATCCATCATCGGTTTTTGTAAATAAAGTTTTATTCGAATACAGCTACACTCATTCTGTACTGTCTGGGGCTGATTCCATGCTACAATGGCAGAGCTGAATAGGGAGAATTGAGTAACTGAGACCGAGAACAAATGGAGTGCAAAGTCAAAAACATTTACCATCTGGTCCTCTACAGAAAAAGTTTGCTGACCATGACACAAAGGCTCGACGGTGGACAAAACTCTGGTGGGCAGTGCTGTGCAAGGGGTGGTCCTCACACCAGCATCAGCATCACCTGGGATATTCTCAGAAACGTCCCTCTCAGGCCTCACCTCAGATCTACTGAGTCAGAGTCTCTGGGCAGCAGGAGTGCCGCCATCTGTGTCTCGACACGCTCTCTAGATGATTCTGATGTACGCTACCCATTGTGGCAGAGGATGACAGAAAAAAAGGAGTGCAGTGAGAGGTGACACTGGAGAAGCTGGCAGAGGGCAGACCACGTAGGCATAAGGCCACGTTCAAGAACTTAGGCTTTGGCTGAAGCACAGAAGATATTAAAAGGTTTTAAGCAGGTAGGTAATAGGAGCAAATTGCAAATTGCTCTCACTCTGGCTGCAGCGTGATGAGCAAGCTGTAGGGTGCCAGAGTGCAGGCATCACCGTCAGCTGGGACGCCGCAGTGCGCTGGAGAGCTGGTGGTCTCCTGCATGGAACCGTGAGCCAGCTAATAGGAATGCTCTTCTTGAGATCCACTTACCTTTTCTTGTTTCACCTTCATTCTTTCATCCTGAGTGATGACTCTTGTACTCCACGTTGGCCAATCTACAATATGACCACTTGGAAGTAGCTGAGTATGATCTTGCTTCCTTTCATCTCCAGCAAGACTGGGTTCTACCTTGATGAGGAACTCTAAAATACCATGAAAAGCAATGAAAAGCTCATTCATCCAAGACTTTAAGCTAATTAATGGAGCCCAGTATTAATACAGTCATTTGCAGAGAATTCTTTCTTAAAGAGAATAATTTTTCTTCATTTAAAAGCCACTCTATTCCAAAAGAGATTTAAGATGGCTTCCAAAAATGTGCACACCACAGAAAAATAAACTAAATTATAAGGAAGAAAAATGAGACAAAAGGAAAATAAGGAAAAGAAAATGATTTAGAGCCATGAGCAAATTCAGTCAACTCCCTATGACCGTACCACTAATTTGGTTCTGAGTTTTCTAGAAGTCAGCATGTCAAGGAAGTCACAGTGTGTTATGAGATTCAGTGCTCATAAGGCTAAAGCACACCAGTGTTCAAGAGGAGCCCTTAACACAGAGGCCAGAGAAACATGCCTCCCCTGGGCCTGCAGAGTGGAACACCAAGTAACTTAACAAACCATATCCTTGGTGGCTTCCAGAACAGCCTTGAAGAATCACTTCCTAATTGGATGTTTTGTGAAGCCAGGATTCAAGTTAGCATCATCTATGATTTAAGTGGTCCCCTTGAGGGCTGAGGAATGAATGCTGGTATTTTGTGCTGCTGTATTCTCACATGCAAAGATAACGTGGAAGCTGAAAAGCCAGTGAGGTCTCCCACCCCTGAGGTTCTCAGGCTGTTTCTTGGATTCCTTGGGTTCCATGGAGACACTTCAGAGGAAGGTGGGGCTTGGAGGAGCACGTGAGAGACCCCAGAGACTTAGGCTCCTGATCCCTGGCTTCAACCAGAGCAACCCTGCTTTCCTTTTAAAAGTCTGAAAACCACAATGACTTCACTACAGTGAAGTAATTCAGTAAGTGGACTCTGGAATCATTTAGAGGTCAGAGAACCTAAGTTAGGATGCACACTTAGATACTCATTTGCTGTAGGACTTTGGGCAAATTACCCCATCTCTCTGTGCCTAGTTTCTTCTATATCAAATGAGGATATTAATAGTACCTACCACACAGGGATATTAGGAAGATGAATAAATTGCTTGATACATATAAAGTCCTTTAGCAGAATGCATGGCTCAGAATAAGTATTCAAAGGGCAGGTGCAGTGCCTCATACCTGTAATCCTAGCACTTTGGGAGGCCAAGGCGGGAGGATCACCTGAGGTCAGGAATTCAAGACCCAGCCTGAGAAAGAGTGAGACTCTGTCTCTATAAAAAACAGAAAAATCAGCTGGGCATTGTGGCATGCACCTGTAGTCCCAGCTACTTGGGAGGCTGAGGCAGGAGGATTCCTCCCACCCAGGAGTTTGAGGTTGCAGTGAGCTAAGATGATGCCACTGCACTCTAGCCCAGGGAGACAGAGCAAGACCCTATCTCAAAAATAAATGAATAAATAAATAAGTATTCCACAGAGGTTTAGTAGCAGGAATTTTTGGGAGGAGAAATATTAACCTCTGACTCTACTCCAACCTCCTGAAGAAACTGCTATTGCAAAAATACTCTGTGTGCATAAAGGCTACCCAAAAGTGTCCAGAAGCTGAAGTGACTTGCCCCAAACCACTCTCCCACTAGCAGAACAGGCACTTAACCTAGTGCTTCTGTCTTATTTCCAATGTTCTATCCACATGAAAAAGAGGCTGGTCTCCATTTCTCAGGACTGTGCTCCATTTTGCTCTAATGGCCTCATTGTACCACCATCAGGAAATCCAAAATATAGATGGCAGACAGCTGTCATCTCATGTGTGAATTCCAACTGTCAATGGCTTCCTAGAGAAGGATTTTAGGCCACATTCAGGATGAGCAGTTTAGAGTTCGATGGTCAATTACATTATCTACCACTGGAAAGAAAAGGGAGATATTTGCACATCACTATAGCCGACACCACGCTAGGTAATAACTTCTTGGCAGGATCCAAGAATTGGTGCTTTCAACTCTCTACGGCACATCTCCCCATTCTGAAAACAGAATAGGTAGCTTGTCAGTGTTTACAGAGTGATTTATTTCTTGTACAAAATGTTTCGTAACCATACAAAGCAACGCTGATTGATTCCACTGGCCTTTTACAAAACATAAGCTATAGTCGGCATTACTGGGGACTAACAATTATGAGTATTCAATTATTTACTTTCTCAAGATCCTCCCAACATACAGCAATGCCTGACTGGTTGCAGAAGGTCCACTGCCTGAACAATGGGGAGGAACATTACACTGATTTCTACTGGGAACACGTCCATTGGTGAACATCGTAAATCAATTCAGGACTCTTGCACAATGGCTGACTTCTACAACTATTGCCTCTGACATGGAAAGTGCTTATTTTCAAACAATTTTGACACTGCAGTTATTGGGTTCCTACTTAATCCAGATGCTGCGCTGCTAACTGTAAGCCATAGGAAAACGAATCAGAGCTGCTGGCTTCCAGCAAAGATATAAACGCCAATTAATATTAACAAGCTTAAGGATGGAGATCGATACTAACAGAAGAGCAAGGAAAGTGTTCATAGGCTGTCTCTTCGCCCTCTCCGCTTCCTGCAGTACCTCCCCGCCTGGTGGACAGGACACAGCACCCTGTCTCCGACTGGGCCATCTCAGGCTCCTTACCTGGTTTCTCCTCATCCTCCAAAGTTCAGCGTCGATGTATCCCAGAGCACAGTCCCTGCCTCTCTTTTCCTGCATATCAGCACTCACGCTTGGTGATCTTGTCCAGACTCATGGCTGTAAATCCAGTTTATAATCTGCTGTCTCCCAAATTTATATCTCCAGCCCTGGCCTTGCTTCTGAACTCAGAGTTGTATTTCCAGCTGCCCACCTGACATGTACACTTGGATATCTACAGCCATCTCACATGCAAAATGTCCCAAACCAATTTCTGATGTCCCCCTCCAAACCCACTTCTCCCGCAGTCTTCTCCTTACACTGCATCACAACACCCTCCAAGGCAAAGCCATCCATTCAGTGGCTTTGGTCAAAACCCTTGCCTCCTCTCTTTTGCTCATAACTCATAACTAGTCCACCAGCAAATCGTCTGCATGATTTCTTCATTTTACCCAGAATCCAACCTCCACTCCCTACCTCTGTGGCTCCTGCATTCCATCTCCCCTGAATTACTGCGCTGCCTCCTCCCGAGCCCTGTGCTTCCACTCTTGGCCACGGGCATGTCTCGACACAGCAGCCAGGGCAATCCAGGGTGTAAGTCAGATCTTTCAGACCAACTTCAAAACCCTCCAGCAGACGCCCATTTTCCTTGGAGAACAAGCCTAAGTCCTTACAAGGACCCACGAGGCCCCATCATGTGCCTGACCTCTGCTCCCGTCACTCCCCGCTGTCACTCCGCTTCAGCCACGCAGCCTCCAGCTGCGCCTGAGACAACTCAGGTCTGGGCCTCAGAACCTCACATCTGCTCGCCCTCAACCTGGGAAGCTCTTTCCCCAAATATCTACAGAACTCACCCTCTCACCTCCTCTAGGCCTTCTGCTCAAAAGCCAGGTTCTGCAGACCCTGTTCCCAACACTTCTTATGCTTTTCTCCTTACCTGATTTTTTTTTCCTCCTTAAAATTTATCACTATCTTCTGTATTTTTCTTAATCAATTTGTGAAATTTTTTATCTCCCCCACTGGTATAGAAGCTCCACGAGTGTAGTCATTTTTGTCTTATTTACTGTTGTGTTCTCAGTACCTGAGACACCGGCTAACACATAGTAGACACTCAGGAAAGATTTCCTCAATGAATGAAGAAAAAGGGAATTCAATTCCAGATGGCAGAAAAGCAGAGAACATGGTATGATGATAAGAAATAGTCTATATTCCTTTAGTGAAAAAGAGCTAACATATTCTAAAATATGTTAGCCTTGGAAGATAAAATCTGAAAAAAATTTGCAATGATAAAGCTATATAACCAACATGATGCTTTTTCTGCACTTTCTAATCACTTTTATTTAAATGTTTTATAAGTGGTTTTAAAAGCCTGATGAGTTTTCAAGTGCTTCAAAATATTTAGAGGTTATTTTGGAACATTTCAAATTGTTTGAAAATCATTTAAAAAAATTTTCAACTCATCAGCAAGCTTAGAAAATAAACTAGCTTAATATCTAAAATGTTTTGAAATTGTGCCTTAAGATGTTTGGATTTAAAATGGGAAAAAAATTATTTGGACTGTTTTCAAACTGATGATTTTGAAATTTAAAGTTCTTGTTATCTTGGTGAAGAAGGAGCGGGAATAAATCAAACATTTCACAGTCACTTAGAAAGCAACATTTCCAAATGTTTTGGAAAGCAGATCGAAAGTTTTCAAAGAGACTTTCTGCAGGCTTATACTTAATAGTAAAAACCTGAAAATGTGACTGTCAATAGGAAAACTGGTTAAAAAATAAAAACAAAAAAGTAAGGCATTCACAATGGAATGTTAAAATAAAATACCAAACATAGTCAGCAAAGAAAGTAAGCTGTGGGAAGATGAATAGACCAGATCCTGTTTAATCTCTTCTAGTGAGTAGAACGGGCGTGTCTATACAGCACACCACGCGTATGGATGTTTTCAGGGGTGCCGCTCCCCGACCAGCGACAGTGGCAAAACCCCAGAGCAAGGGAGTGCAAGAGCATGAGGAACGGGGGGACTCCTATTTCAATTTATTGCGTTTTCAACTGTTTTAAAATTCTTTGAAACGGCATGAGTTACCATGCGGGGTTTTCTTAAAAAAATACGTAAGTTTCAAACGTTTTAAGTGTTAGAAGTTTCGAGATAGTAAGATGAATTAAATCTCTTCCCACCTTTTGAGAGACTTAAAATATAGGAGAATAGCTAGAAATGTGAAAGAGTAATTTTCCTACAATATGGCAAGACCTTTATCAACGGTACAGAGCTGAGGAGACGCACAGATAGAAGAACATTTAAACCTGTCAGGCGGCCTTCCCAGAAGATAACTGAGCCAGTACTTGCGGGACACGCAGAGTTGGGGCAAGATATTTCAGGCACAGCAGCAGAGCCAAGGCACGGAAAGTGCACATCCAGGGGAAACAGTTCAGGCTGACAGGAGTTGGGCTCAAGACTCCTTTGTGATTACTGCTAGGAAGGCTGGCCTCAATTATGAGCTTTGCAATGAAACAGGAAGTAAATATGTCAAGCTGCAGAACCTGTTTTAGTCCAACTACCAAGCCTGCGGGCCTCCTGCTACACCCCAGGCCTTTCCTCCACAAAATGCCCCCGAGGCTGGCGTCCTCACACAAGACTTTCTTCCTAAAGGTGAAATGACACTTACACCGCGCTTACCAAAGAGCAGAATTTTAAATAACAACTTCTTAGATTCAATGTTTAACTGTTTTCTACTAAGCCCACGTCTATGATTGTGTTTGACTTTCCTAGTGACTCAGGGGAATAGCGCAGTTGGGGTGTAAGGGACCAAAACTGTTCACAGAGCTCAATTGCAAAATAGACTTCTGCATTCTTGTAAAGCTTGCTTGCCTGCTAACCGCTCAGTTATGCTTCTATGATAACGGCTTGCTTGCAGAAACCGCAGGGTAACATGAGAAAGAGTGCAGAGAGAGATAGCTATAGAACCAATCGCTGTACTAGATAGATGCATATTCAACGGGTGGACAGCTCTTTGTTCGCTGCCTGAACTGACCCTATAAAACC
>CAUYRT010068803.1:0-24481 GCA_963574885.1 Lepilemur ruficaudatus
AAAAAAAAAAAAAAAAAAAAAAAAAAACAAAAAATAAAGCATCCATTTCCTTTGATTTACATAGTAGCTGAATTTTTAGAAATGCTGTGTACATTAAACTATAAAAATATAGTTTAAAATAGAGTTTGATTCTAGGCTCAGATGATCATAAGCAGGTGTTTCATCTACGTGAATGTCTACTTGGAGCATTCTAAAACCATGCAGGACAAAGGGCAATTATTTTTTGTGCTGGATTGTCTCACAAATTGCAGCATGCCTTGGATCCCTGATCCTGCTCTTTATTATTATTATTATTATTTTTTGAGACAGACTCTCGCTCTGTTGCCCGGGCTAGAGTGAGTGCCATGGTGTCAGCCTAACTCACAGCAACCTCAAACTCCTGGGCTCAGGTGATCCTCCTACCTCAGCCTCCCGGGTAGCTGGGACTACATGCATGTGCCAACATGCCCAGCTAATTTTTTCTATTTTTAGTTGTTTGGCTAATTTCTTCCCATTTTTAGTAGAGATGGGGTCTTGCTCTTGCTCAGGCTGGTCTCGAATTCCTGAGCTCAAGCAATCCTCCTGCCTTGGCCTCCCAGAGTGCTAGGATTACAGGCGTGAGCCACCACGCCTGGCCAATGCACAGAAGTTTTAAATTTTGACAAAGTACAGTCTACGTATTTTTTGTTTTGCCACTTATGCTTTTGGTATCCTATCTAAGAAGGCCTTGCCAAATCCAAGATCACAAAGGTTTGCTCCAGTATTTTCTTCTATGAGTTTTATAGTTTTAGGTCTTACATTTAGGCCTATGATCCATTTTGAGTAAATGTTTGTATACAGTTTGAAGAAGGGGTCCAACTTTGTGCTTTTATATGTAGCTATCCAGCTGTCTCAGCACCATTTGTTGACAAGACTATCCTTTCCCCAATGAATTGTCTTGATATCCTGTCTATAAATGTGACAATTTATTTCTGGACTCTCAATTCTATTTCATTGATCTATATGCCTGTTCTTATGCCAGTACCACACTGTCTTGACTACTGTACTCATATACATTCTTAAATGATCTTTACAAGGGCCTCTCCTACGTCATACTTCAACTGACACGGGGGATCCAGCTCCTGCTCAACCTGTCCAGAACTGATAAAACCCACAGGGTGTAACACAGAGGCAAACTGGAAGTCACACTACACAGGGACACTTCCGCAACCTTGGACACATCCAACTCCCATGAAAACAACTCACTAAGATGCAGTCAAAATTTGTAAACCACATGAGGGAGAGTCAGTGGACTAACAAATGGAACCACTGCTAGAATTAACAGAATAATCTCAAAGATACTTTAAAATAAATATATTTAAATATTCAAAGAGATAAAGAATATAGAAACCACAAGGCAGAAACAGGCTAAGAGACATTAAAAAATACAGTCACTGAAATAAACTGATACTATGTCAGCTTTCTCTCATCTTGTGTCATTTCCACCAATAGTGTAATTCATTAGAGATCTCCTGTGTCCTAATCACATACTGGGCACTAGAGATACAATGGTGAAGAACATCTACAGCCCTCAAGGAGCTTATATTTCTTTTTTTTCTTATTTTAATGTAGGATAATATATTGATTTCCAGATGAACTTTTTCTTTTTGCCAAATGAAATTTTATAAATAAATTAAATGTTTCTCAGATCTTTAAATTTAGCAGAAGGTAGCAAACATCAAAGCAAATCATTCTTCTCTCTTTCCTTCTCTAAGCTCCCAGTAATTGTTGTTTTGCTTTGGTGGGTTGTTTGGGAGTTTAGGAAAGTTTTGCTTAGTTGTTGGGGATTATAAAGTGGAATGGCTGAAGGAGCAGAGACTGAAGACTAATTGCTATATGACAGTAAGGTAAAATAACTGTAAATAGCTTAGTCATAGCTCTGCCTCAGCCTAGCCTAGATTCCCTTCCCTACCACCATGAAGGCAGTCCATAATTAACTTTAATCAAGTTTTTTTTATTACAGAGTACTCGTACAAAATAAATTACTTGGATGACATCATTTGTTGTAGATGGAACAACAAAGCATTAATTCAGACAAGCCAGCAGCTGGCACAGAAAGATCTTACTTTATGCTTTTAGTGTATCAGTGTAATGGGATGGTCTCTTTTGTTACCAAGCGTGGCTAATGGTACAATCATGAAGCAAAGTAGTCATGCCTTCTGCTCACTGGAACCTGGTCTTAGAAGAGAAGAAAAATATCTCTGCGGAACAGAAAATAAAAGGTTTTTTGTTTGTTTTTTAAAATTTGTAGTTGCCCAAATCGTCTTACTTCAATTTCTTTTCTAAAAAATTATTTATTGTTAGTATTATTTTTCGTGATGGGGTCTCATTATGTTGCCCAGGCTGGTCTTGAGCTCCTGGGCTCAGGAGATCCTCTGCCTCAGCCTCCTGAATACCTGGGACTACTGACGTATACCCAAAAAAAGTGGTGTTTTTTTTTTTTTTGTTTTGTTTTAGATAAGGAAAAACCATGATTAAGCTATGATATTTTAAAAAATCCCTTAAATTATTTAAAAATAGTTTTATAAATGCAAATAGTTTCCTTTCTACAGGTCATGAACTGTCTAGTTAATTTGAAACAAAGATAGGGCAAACTCTAGGTAACTTATGGTCCTTGTTTTCTCTGTGCTTGCATGGAGTCTTTTTTTTTTCCCAAATAAAAGAAACATTTTAGTAGCTGCATTGGAGACCCTTAGGTAGTTGAGCTACTGGCTGCAAAAAACTTTATCTTAATAGCAGCCAGCCAGGAAATCTGGCCAAGTATTTATTTGGCAAAAATTTAATGTTAAAACGAGGCACATTAGTTGTTACACTTGTTCAAAAACTTTGACTCTAAGTGGCTTTCCTATTTTCCAAAGTCAAAAAGATCTCATAAGCTTAGGTAGGTAGAAATATTTCACTTAAAAGGAGATACTGTAATACAAAAATCTTTGAGAAACAATAGCATAAATTTATACTCACATTTAAAATTGCAAAGAAATGATATTCTGGAAAATGCAAAACTATAGAGAAAGAATCATTAGGGAAATGCAAACCAAAGCCACAATGAGATACCATCTTACACCCATTAGGATGGCTTCTATTAAAACACCAGAAAATAGGGCCAGACGCTGTGGCATATGCCTGTAATCCCAGTACTTTGGGAGGCTAAGGTGGTGGATCATTTGAGTGCAGGAGTTCAAGGCAAGCCTAGGCAAAATAGCAAGCCCACTCCATCCCCAAGTACACTCACACAAATTAGCCAGGAGTGAGGGCACGTACCTCTAGTCCCAGCTACTCAGGAGGCTGAGGCAGAAGGATCCCTTGAGCCCAGGAGTTCAGGGCTGCAGTGAGCCATGACTGCACCACTGCATTCCAGGCTGGGCGACAGAACAAGATCACTACAGGGGTTCTTCAAAATATTACCATATGTCCAGCAATTCCACTTCTATGAAAGCAGGATTTCAAGAAGATATTTGTACATCCATGTTCATAGCAGCAATATTCACAATAGCAGCAACCCAACTGTCCATCAATGGATGAATGGATAAGCAAAATGTGATAACATTATACAATGAAATATTATTCAGCCTTAAAAAGGAAGGAAATTCTGCAATGTGCTACAACATGGGTGAACCTCAAGGACACAGTCACAAAAAGACAAATGCCTTATGAGTCTACTTAGATGAAGTACTACTTAGAGTGGTCAAATTCACAGAGATAGAAACTAGAATGGTGGTTGCCAGGTGCTGCAGGAAAGATGGAATCAGAGTTATTGTTTAATGGGTATACTTCCAGTTTTACAAAATGAAAAAGAGTTTATGGAGATAGACGGTGGTGATGGCTGTACAACATTAAAACTGTATTTAATACCACTGAATCGTGCAATTAAAAAATGGTCAAGATGATAAATTTTATGTATATCTTACCTTAATAAAAAATTACAAAGACAGTAAAAAGATCAGTAGTTATCAGGGGGTAAGGAGGAGGGAGGGATGAATAGGTAGAACAGACTTCTAGGGCAGTGAAAATATTCTATATGACACAATGGTAGAAATATCATTATACATTTATCCAAATCCATACCATAGAATATACACCAAGAGTGAACCCTAATGTAAACTATGAACTAGGTGATAATGTTAATGTAGGTTCAATGATTGTAACAAATGTATCACTCTGAATATTGATAGTGAGGGAGGTTGGGGGGTACGGGATTTTGGGAAATCTCTACACTTTCTGTACTCAATTTTGCTGTGAACATAAAACTGCTCTAAAAAATAAAATCTGAAAGAACTAAGTAAGGCAAACATGACATGCTGCCTTTTACTCATGTCCTAGCTTCAAGTTCATATCACAATCTAGACGTTTTCTGGCCTGTAAATTCGCCCAATCAGGACCACGTATGAGCTGATTTGCGCAAATTCCATCAACTTTCCATTTTGAAGTTGTACCTGAAGTCAAATAATGGAAGTGATTAAGTCCTTCAGGTAAGATCAGCCAATAATTCATAAAGCTTCAAACTATTTTGACTCTTCTGCTCAAGAATAAATTCAAACTATCCTAATTCTATTAAAATGAAAAGCTTTAGTTTTAAAGAGGCTTATTTAAAATGAAGATACAAATAAAAGCCTTAAAAATAAAGTTTTCTATTTTGACTTGGAAGATATGGAATCTCTGTTGAAGCAGATGATTTTTTTTCTCTGCAAGTTTGTAAAAAGCTGATGGTTTAATGCTAAATCTTCAGTCAGAATAGGATGGGCTCTGCTGTAGTTAAAAACAAAAAAAGCACATTCAAATCTCAGTGGTTTAACATAATAAAAATTTACTTTTTGATCACATAAAGTCTACTGTGGATCCAGCTGACCTCTATGTGGTCACTCAGGAATCAAGGTCACTTGATATTGTGGCTTCACCATTTCAGGTGAGGCCTCCTCTATAATGCCATGGCAGAGGCAACGGGTTTGTCACTGAGCTAGTCTGGAGTTGACACACACTTCTTCCACTCTCGTTTAGCTGGTCAGAACTAGCCACTGTTAACTTACAAGAGGGCTGTGAAGTGCAGTTTTCCTTATGCCAGAAAAGAAAGTAGTACAGATACTGGTAAACATTAATAACATTACCAAAATTTTTGCATCTGCATATCAAGGCTGAATACAGAATGCTAACTTTTAAATCATAACACAATTGCTGGTAAGAATTGAAATAAAATCTGTATCTGAGGATCTAACAGTTCCAGCATAGATTTTGGAGAATCCAGCAAGAAAAGAAACAAATAGTTAACATGCTCATTAAACTGATTATTCCAAATATACCAACTTCAGTGAAGCTGACAAGTGACAGATGAGCAATAACAGCTAGCTTCTTTAAGTCTTAAACTGCTATAGCCAATGAAAACCATGTACTTTAGCTATCACAGTAAGCAAGCTCTCATTAAGGTGAGAAGGTTTGCAATTTGCAATCATACCTCACATCAGCAGAGATGGGGCAGTAAGAAAAGTATGTAGGTGCAGGCAATTCTATCAGAAAAGAGCTTCAGGGCTTCTCAAATACTGGTAGGTATTAGTTGAGTCCCTTGTATGTTATGTGTGCTACATATAAGACAACTTTAGCCTGGATAACAATTAACAGAATGCACAGCTGACCCACAAATGAAAGTAGTTTGAAAACAAAAAGCAAGAAAAACTGTATGAGGGTCATAACTAAAAAAAAATTAATTCCTTACCTCATTTTTCCCTACCCCAACCCCACCAACGGTAAATTAGTTGATCTCCATTGAATGAGGTTAAAATTGTCCATTTAGGTATAGAGAAATGCTTATCAAGTATGATTTTAATCTCAGTATACTTGATATTGACCTCTATGGCCGATAACTAACCAGCTCTAATGGTAAATCTGCGTAACTCTTAAGATTATTTCTAGCCCCAAACAGCAAAACCACGTATGCTACAAGAGCAATTAAAACGTGTCAGGTGTACATTCAATTATAACACGATTTTTATTTTTTAAAAAAAGCAAAATAAGAATATGCAGCAAGAATAATTTAACAGTCTTGAGAACATTCACTACCCAAATAAACAAGTGGATGAGGCAAGACAATGTACAACAAAATGTGCTAAATTCAAGGTTTACCTGGAACATTAAAGAAAAGCAAACATATAAAAAGATAGGGCATTTCATTTTTAATTAGTCAAAAATGAAAAGGGCTCTGGACAATGTCAAATTCCACTCACCATAATGCTATTACATTATGCTATACATTAAATATAATTACTATCTATATATATGAAAAAATATAAAGTTCTATTTCATACAATAAAACCCTTTATAGAAACCATTTTAAAATTAAGTAGAACTTCTCAGCATTAATATGTGAGGTATAAGTTCTTCTAAAGGTTCCTTTAAAGGTTTTCAAAGAAAATGCTAAACCTAAAAACACTGTCCTTTCTGTCAGTTTCCAAATTAAGTCTACTTAGAACAAAAACAAAAATTGATAGCTCAGTCACATACTACTTAAATAATATTGTTTAGGCATCTCTAAAATCCTCCATTTTTTCAAGTATGGAAATAGAACTCAAATATTCCACAATACAGTACTAAACAGATGGAATATTTAGAAAAGATTCTGTTGTCATATGGCACAATATTAACATTTTATTTCTTTAATACATTTTGAAATAAATCCATGTTTTTGTTGTTTTTCTTCTAAAAGGCCAAAATTATAATCTACATTAAGATAATTTTGACTGTGGTAAGACTTAACAGTGTAAAATATAACATCAATATTTTATCACAAAAGTAAAGCTGGTAACAAATTATAAAAGGGTCCAGTACTCTACTCAGACATACTCAGAGATTAAAGCTCATCATGATAGAAATAGTCATCATGCAGCTGTCTGCCATAATCTGTGGCTTCACTGGTAAGAAACAAGTCCTGGTTTTCTAGAATCTCTTCTTCAGAAAGCTTTTTGTCACCATCCAAATCCATTTCATCAATTAGATGAAGAGCCTTTAAAATAAAATAAAAAGGTATCAAGTGTAATAAGCATTTTCAGCAAGACGTTCACAATTTAATGTGATTTAACTTGTCAAAACCATCCAGGTGTGTGCAAGTACTATCACTAAGTATCTAAAAATATTACACATTGTAACTGGTTTTGTCTACTGCTCTTCTCATTAGCTCCTTTCTTAATTTCGACTCGGTTCTGCCTCCTCTCCAATCAAATCCATTCCAGAATATACTACGGTAAAGCAAAATTATTATAACTCACTTGGAGCCCCTATAGGTAAATACAAATTATTATTCTATTCACTGTACTATCAAATTAATACATGGCACAATCTTATTTCCTCATCTCCCTGACAACTAAAACAGTTCATAAATTCAAAACATAGCAATGCATCAATCCTAAATAACTCCATTATTTCTTTCTTTGGCTTAAGAATTTGAACTTCTTTTCCTATCAACAGTACCAAATTTCAGGGAGGGTAGGGGATGGGAAGAAACAGTCATTCTGTAACACTCACCTCTTCTTGTGCAATACCCTGATTATTGGGTACTACCCAAGATAACAGCTCTTGGGGATCAAGCCTGCCATCGTTATCTTTGTCATAATCATTCACGAATCTGTCTTTCTCAACAAGTATCCATTCTGGATCTTCATTGGCAGCTTAATATAAAAAAACACAAATATACATACACAAGAATATCATATGTATCCAATAAGAAGTTTGGTATATCCCTAGAATAAAGGAAGTGAATTTAAAGTTTACTACAAAAAGGAAACCCAATGGAACAGAATTTCTTAACTGAAAAGTCCTGAAGATAAGTACAAATATATAGTAATTTTCAAAAGTGACACTTATGTCTAAACAACTCATAGTTTTAAAATCATTGCATATTATCACAAACTAGTAATTTTGTTAACTGCTGCTACTTGTTCTGATATCTAGTTTTCCCAAATGTTGAGTTGGGTGGTATGTACATCATGTGACTATAAAAATCATCATACATGTTCTCACAAAGAAAACTGATGTGTAATTTTAAAGTGACATTCACAACATGTAAAACTGGTAACCAATTTTAAAATGGCATTGTTTTAAGCAACAATTCTGAAAATAAAACCAGCTGCTTATAGAAAGGCAAACTCCTAATTTCAAATAGTTTTTCATCTTCTACAATTTACACCAGTATAGTATTTTGTATTCCTTTCTCTTTTACGATCTATATGTGAAGGTATAGGATTCTGTTTAAAAATATCAACCATTACTTCCTTCCTCATTTGAATTGATAATTACATTATGTTTGTTTGGAAATGAAGAAAAATGTTTGAATCTAGTCATGAAAGTATAAGTGAAAAGACAGTCTTCTCAGGTAAGCTATGAATCCATCTGTTGAACTGGTATTACAGGTTAACTTAGCAGAACAAGCAGAAATCTCACACAATTCCTCTTGCTACATTTTCCTGTCAATGAGAGCTCTCAGTGAGCAAGGCTGTCTTTCAATTTCTTTCTTCTTTAATTCCGTTTTTTTCCTCCTTCTACATTCCCCCAGGTGACTTACTTGGATCCCGCCTGTAATCACCAAGAAATTCTTCCAAACTAACAAATCCATCACCATTTTTGTCATGTTCTTCTAAAGCCTCTTGAATGACAAATTCCTGTTGCATGTTCATTAAAAAAAAAAAAAGTTAGTCACAAAATTTTGCATCCCACCACCATCTGATTCAATCTTACTAAAGAACTTTTTTAGGAATAATTATTTCAGTTGTCCATACTTTCAGGACAATCTTTCTGAACACCGAAATTTAGCAACAAGAATAAAACCCCAAGTATTATACTAAGTAGCTTTAAATTCAACATTCTTAAGCTTCTTATTTGTGAAGAAATCCACTTTCACTCTCTCAAACCACCTAAGCATTAAACTCACGCTCCTATTTTCTGCGCATACCCCTCCCTCTTTTTTTCTTTCTTTCGTTTTTTTTTTTTTGAGACAGAGTCTCACTCTGTTGCCCAGGCTAGAGTGCCATTGCATCAGCCTAGCTCACAGCAACCTCAAACTCCTGGGCTCAAGCGATCCTCCTGCCTCCCAGATAGCTGGGACTACAGGCATGTGCCACCATGCCCAGCTAATTTTTTTTTAATATATATATTTTTAGTTGTCCAGCTAATTTCTTTCTATTTTTTTTAGTTGTGACAGGGTCTGACTCTTGCTCAGGGTGGTCTTGAACTCCTGAGCTCAAATGATCCACCCGCCTCACCTCGGCCTCCCAGAGTGCCAGGATTACAGATGTGAGCCACCACGCCTGGCCAACCCTCCCTCTTAAGAATGACATCTCTTACTACAACTCCATTTGCCCTCCAACCCATTAACAACCCTAAAAGAACACTTACCTTAGGTCACTTTACACAGAACTGTTGCCCTACCTCCAGATCTGCAATGTGACAGCCCTCCAAAAAACCTCAACCTCCTTTGCTTCCCCTTCTACCAAACCTACCCCATCCATCCCAAACTGCCCCCAAATCTGTTCCTCACTCTTATCATGGCTTCTTATTAAACAACCAGTCCTTTTCCCTGACCACAAGAGGAAGACGCTTTCTAGCTTGATGACCTGCTGGGCTGCTTCAGTACTGCCCTCACTACCTTCCCATCTCCTCTTGTGCCTTTTTCTTATGCCAATCCCCATCCTGTACATCAGACCCACATCACTTTCTCCTTTCTTCCAGAACCACAAAGTCTAAAAAGGAAGACACAAAAACATAAACTTCATACTTATAAATTAATTTTTGCCATTTCAGTAGGCGCTCACTGCAGCTTAGAAGTCTGCCTCTACCTCAGTTTCCTTAACATGCTCTCTACAGCTGTTTTTTGAAATCTCCACCTCTACTTTCTTGGAAACTCACTGCAACCCTCCCCAACATACTCTTGCAAACACTCTCCTATTTTTCCAAACATAATACAAGTCTTCTGAAATGCCTCCTTGTTTACCAGCATTGCATCCCCCACTCTTAGCTGCCTCTATGTTCAAGCCTATTTCCTCTCCCCTTCTCCTCAATCTCAGGAGGTAAAGCCATCTCTCCTCTAAAGCACAGCGTTAACTGTCTTCCTCCATCCCAAACTGTACCACTTTCCCAGTGCTTTCTTTCACTCTTAGCTCCTACCTATGTCTAGCCTTTAATCTCTTCCCCTTCAGCTCCTCCTCCTACTGCCTTTAAGTACATTCAAGTTCCCAGGACTCTGGGGCACTCTTTAACTATAATCCTGATTGTTTTCTTCTTCCCTGCCTCCCATAGGTTACACCTACTATTCTCATTTCCTCACTACCCACTGCCTCCCTTACAAGACGTTTCAATTCAGATTCTAGCATCATGACTGTAATGAAAATATATTCTCAAAAGTCTCCAATTCTAGACAAATCAAGGGGCTTTATCTAAAATGGTATGAAATAGCACTTAAATACAAGTTTTTGTTTTAAACAGAGCTAACATCTCTTCTGATTTTTTTTCTTATTTTCTTTTCAAGTTGGTTTTTTAAATCAAATATTACAGATCTTACATATAGAAATCGGGATCCTAGCCTAGGGATCCAAAGATTAGTTTTAGAGGGAGTATCTGAGAATCCTCTAAATTTATAATTCAGTATTTTATGTGTAATTTCTCCGGGAAAGAGTCCATAGTTTCTATCATATTCTTCAGGGAGTCTGTGATCCCATGAAAGTTAGGAACCACTGATCAAGATGATTATTTCTCCATTCAAATAATCCTCTTGGGAAACAACAGATTTATTTCAATAATGCTGCCATGATTAACTGAGTTTTCAGAACAATGTAAGTGTAAATATCAAGTTAAATTCTGACTTTTAATCCACAGTAGAATCACTTAGATGATCTTGTACTCTTGCCCTTTCCTATAACAAATATACCCTTCAAAGGGAAAAAGAGAAACACAAAAACAATTAAGGTAAATAGAAATTAAGGAAGCAGCTCTGCATGAGACACCACTTTATGGTCACACATCTTATGTGCTGCCATCAACTTGAACACAAAAAGCACAATCAAGTAGAGCCATCTTGACATACCCATTCTGTCAAAGGCACTACCTTCATCACTGTTACACAAGCTCAAAACCTCAGGGTCATCTCCGACCCTTCCCTTCCCTTAATACTTACTTAGTAAGTCAACATTCCTGTTTATGCTTTCTTCAAAATGTTGCTCAAATCTATTTCATTCCGTTGCCATTTTGTACTCCAGGGCCATATCACATGATGCCTAAATTATTTCATTGCTTTTGCTGGTCATTCCCTTCTTGGATCTTCAATTGTTTCCTATTCTCCGGAGAATCTAGATCTAGCATACTCTGCCTGCCATCCTAGGGCTCAATTAGCTTGTCCCAACTTAATTTTGGCATTAAATCATGCCCAGCACTGTTCTTAAATTAGGCCACGTATTCTGTGCCAAGTGAGAAATAAGAAGCTTCACAATGGCAAGAGAATGGCAGTATCTTGCCACTGAGTTATGGAGAAAAATGTTTCTGCAGTTGTTATTCAAGGCAGCATGTCCCAACCATGACCCAATAAACAAAGAGCTACATCTTCCCTTCCTGAAATACCCAGGGAACCAAGTCACACAGCTGGAGGCTGATGCCATGCAACAGATCTCAATATAAATGTTTAGTCTCTTTTTTGCTGTTACATTCATCTCTACTCCCCAGTGTGACTGTTTCTGCACTGAAGAAGCTTGCCAAATCATACTAGGGACTCAATCAATGTTGAGTTAAACTTAGAATTCAACAAAAGTTTTGAAGAGTTGGTACTTCTTTTAAGTACTAAAGGGTAAGAGGACTCATTATGTCTAAACTTGCAAAAACATCAGTAGTTATTAGCAGCTGCGTACCCCCACCACCTGATGAAAAGTGATCCAAACATGATGTGTTTTTCCAGACCAAAAGCTTTCATAAGTGATACCATAAATTAAATAGAAGTTCTAGTGTGACTAACATTGAAAATCCAGAGAAAGTCTGGAAATTACAAAAGGGTAAGTAAGGCAGTAAAGGTAGTGCAGTTATGAGAGAAAATAGCCAGAGAAAGTTGTTCACATATAGTACAGAAATTAAAAAATTCGGTCCTTCACCTTCTCCCTCCGAGTAAACAACCTTGACACCACCAGAAACCCTCCTGACCACTCCTAATCTTAAGTGAGCATAATTCTGGATCCTTTTGAATCTTCTTGTCTCTTAAAATTCTGGTTGTTATATAATTCATTTTAATGACTTAGTAAAAGATTTTGAAGGTTTGGTTACTCAATAATTCTCTTAAGATTTTCTTCCTTACCGTCATATAATAAACTTCTTCAGGATGCTCAAAAGCAATAAATTCTTCAAGATTTAAAGCAGGATCTGAATCTTGGTTAGCTTTTTCAAATCGCTTCTTGTCCTTTAAATGAAGCTTTGAAAATTAAAAAATTTTGAACATGTTTAAAGGTATCATTAGTGCCATAATATCACTTAAAACACTTTGAAAAATACAAACGATGGGAATTTTAAAGTACATTCTCATACATTATTTCATTTATCTTCAAATCAACCTTTGAAGGTAGGATGAGCAAATAATAACAAACATTATTTTTGTTATTATTTGAGGAGGACAGAGACATAAGCTCTAGAGTCATACAGACCCAGATCTGAATTCCAGCAATGCCGCTTACTAGCTGTGGTACTCAGGGAAAACTGCTTAACCTCTGTTTTCCTCATTTACAAAACTGGGATAAAAAAAACTTCTATTAAAGCAATTGGGATGAGAATCCCTATCCCACAATTAGTAAACATTAAGTATTTAATAAGTGATATATATTACCATTATTGACAAGAAAAACTGAGATTAAATGATTTGATAAAAAGTCAGAAATATAGCTAAAAAAAATACTGAATTTGGGTCCTTTCTGTTCTTTCTACACTACTATTCAGTCTTCCTTAATAATTAATCTCAATACTTTTTTGAATGACCAAAAAGCAATACATTCAGACCATGTATTAAATCTTGACAGGGCTTTTAAAATTCGTTGCTGAGGCCAGCATGGTGGCTTATGCCTGTAATTCTAGCACTTTGAGACGTTGAGGCAGGAGGATTGCTTGAGCCTAGGAGTTTAAGGTTGCAGTGTGCTATGACGACACGCTGCACTCTAGTTTGGGCAACAGAGTGAGATTCTGTCCTTAAAAAAAAAATGTTTCCGGTCTTCTAAATGACTTTTCAAAAGTACACTGTCATGTTTCAGAAAAATAGTCCTCTTCTGTTGAGAATCTCACACTATTAGTATTTGTACCTAATATTTGGAAGCCTATTCTGAAGTAGGCTCTTTATAGTGCTAATTCTGTATGTTCAGACATAAACACATCAAAAGTTTAAATGGATCCCATTATAAGGCCAAATAAACACACATCCTTTTCTACTTTCTCTCCCATCATCTCCTTTTTTTAAGTATGCTCAAGCAGTAAAATGATTCGGGAGCTATTAGGGACAAGGCTGCTTTTGATAAATTTTTCAAAGGTAATTCTGTAACCAAGAGCCTTGGAAACCAATAGTGCTATATTGCTAACCCTGCATAATTTCTATTTTTGAGAATTTCTGGGAATAGCTTTTCTTCCTGTAAACCGATATATATTAAATAGCACATTTTTTTAAAAGCACAATTTCAAATTTTTAGAAGCTTTTAATTTATGTGTTTCAACGTTGAATAGAAATGCTCTTTTCAGTTTCCTAGAATAATAGAGGTTAGGTAACAGTCATTTACCTAAACACTAGTTCTTTTACAATTATTGATTTACAGTGGAGAAGCTCATCTCTTCCCCCAAAGAATTTGTCTTATAAACACTTAGACTTCACAAGCCAGTTATACTCACCCAATCATGACAGAAGAGAAAAAAAATAACTTATTTCCAAATAGCTGCTGTTAACTTAATGTTTCATAATTTTAAATAACTAGACCACATAATTTGCATTTTATGTTCAGGTTTAACGTGGGGGGAAGCAGACAAGAATTTGAGGTACTTTGTTGAGTCAATCAAGTTCTTTTTGAATGAACCACTGTTGAAAGTACCAAGTGCTTAGATTTCCTTATGAAAGAACCCTTCAATTTGGAGCAAAAACGTACATGTTTCAACAGAGGGAGCTAAATTTGGTCAAATTTGCCTAGGGAAAGAAAGGATCTCTTTCAACGAGCTGAGATTTCCTTAAAAAAAAAAAAAAAAAGTTTTTTTCTGGTTCACATTTCATAGTTATTTGAAGAACACAAGTTAATAGTAGCCATATTAAATTTTAAAAAAGCCAAAAACAGAAAGACTGTTTTTTCAAAGTAGCAAAGTCCTAAAAAATAACAAAAAAGATGGTCAGTTTCATAAAGCCTCAGCACACTGTTTCCTTCTGTATAAAAACCTTATATTCTAATCAAGGGTGGAAAGTGCTATGCACAGTAATGAAAAGAAACTACCATAATCACTCATTTTTATATTGTGACAGAAACTTATAAGGAACAAAACTGCCATCTTTTGGTAGACTAACGATTTTACAGGAGGAAATATATAATCTGTGATACTAAAACAAAAATCTAGGTCTCAAAAATTCTGACACACCACATGCAGGGTTATATCTTACATAAATACTGCTTATACATGCACGTTCAGCAGCTGACTTCTGAAGTTAAGAGCACTTGAACTTTTGCCAGATAGGTCCGGAAACTTTAATTATCCTGCTTAAAAGTGCTGACTATAATAGTTCATCATATTATAAAGAAATGTTTTTTCAGGGATTTCAAAGCCTGAAAGGGTCAGGTTGTTTCTATTCTCTATATGGAAACTTATTAAATATAAGATAAGTTTCAGTTATCAGGTTGACTTCTGTTTTTTAACAGACCTCCATATGAAAAATTTAACTTTATTCAGACATCCAATTACTTTTACAATTATTTTATTTATGGTATGCTGTTTGGTCTATAACTTTGAGACTGATTCATTCCTCATCCATTATTTTTTATTTTTAAAAAATTTTTAATTATTTTGGATACACAACAGTTGTATGTATTTTGGGCATACATGTGATATTTTGATACAAGCATACAATGTTTAATGACTGAATTAGGGTAACTGGGGTATCATAACTTGAAGCATTTATCATTTCTTTGTGTTAGAACACTCCTATTACAACTATTTTTTTAATTTTGAAGAATAATGTACATCGTTTCTGGGTTTATCTTTACATTCCATATCAATTTTTAGGAGGTTATTTTATTTTCTTTAGAGGTAAGGTCTCACTATGTTGCCCAGGCTGGCCTCAAACTCCTGGGCTTCGGGATCCTCCCACCTCAGCCTCCTCAGTAGCTGGGACTACAGGCCCATGCAGAAAGTTACGTTATCAAATTCTAAAAAAGTATGATTAGAACTTCACGAAGATAGAGACATATTCCTAGATGGTCAAAGAATAACCCAGAGTACTCCCATTGAAAAATGTTCATTTTAGGGATCCATCAATTTCTTTAGGCTATTAAGATTCATCTAACTCATTCTTTTAAAAGTAGAGTCTTACAATCAACAGGTACTAACCAGAGAATATAGCATTAAAATCAGACATCTTTTAAAAGAATTGTTCATAAATAGTTAATATTGATGAATCATGTATCTCTTCAAAGTGAAGATTTTCTTATCAACACCATCATCTATTATATCACCCCCTCCCAAGAATATGGACTTTTTTTTTTTGAGACAAGAGTCTCACTCTGTTGCCTGGCCTAGAGTGCCGTGGCGTCAGCCTAGCTCACAGCAACCTCAAACTCCTGGGCTCAAGCAATCCTTCTGCCTCAGCCTCCCAAGTGGCTGGGACTACAGGCATGCGCCACCATGCCTGGCTAATTTTTTTTTTCTATATATTTTTAGTTGGCCAATTAATTTCTTTCTATTTGTAGTAGAGACGGGGTCTCGCTCTTGCTCAGGCTGGTTTCAAACTCCTGACCTTGAGCAATCCGCCTGCCTTGGCCTCCCAGAGTGCTAGGATTACAGGCGTGAGCCACCGCACCCGGCCCCCTTAGCTTGTTAATCATAGTTATTTTAAATTTTTGATCTGATAATTCCAAAATCTCTGCCATATCTGAGTCTGGTTCTGATGCTTGTTTGGTTTCTTCAGACTGTTTTTTGTCTGTTAGCATGCCTTGTAATTTTTTGTTGATAGCTGGACATGATGTGTTAGATAAAAGAAACAGGTAAACTGAGGCGGTGTGAGTTTTTTGTTTTTTTTTTAATCTGGATAGAGTTACTGTTTGCTGTAGCATGAGTGTCAGAGGTTAACATTTCCTCTAGTGTTCTTGTTTTTGTCCCCCTGCTATTTTTTGGTTTCCCTAGCAAGTCCTTCTTAAATAGAGCCTGAGGCTTGCAGTTCTTTAAGCTGCAATCCCTGTTATTACACAGTAGTCCGACTGATGTGGTGGTAAGTTATGAGAGAAGGGCATGTGTTCTGTAGTCCTGTGATTAGGTCTCAGCCTTTGAGTCAGTCTGTGCCCCTGGGCTGTGACCTTCACAAGTGCTTCTAAACTTTTCTTTAGCCCCTTTTGGTGAGACAAGAAATCTGGATGGGCTGGTGGTGGCTACTCTTTCCCCCAGGTCAGTTAGCCTCTGGTAAAATAGTTTCCCTTGAGACCTGGCTTTTGTTAAGGAGAATAGGATGCTTGGTCATATTTCAAAATGGTTACTTTTCCGCACCCTCTGCTGGAAGTTAGAGAGGGTTTTTGTCTGTTCTTCACCCTGAGAACCTGGTAGGCCTCCTGGAGGTAAAACTCAGTGTGGTGAGTGGTGTGGTGTCATCTCCCGTAGGACTGGGCCCCCTGGAGTTTTTTTTTTTAATTGAAGGGAGTTTAGTTGAGTAAAGAGTGATTTGTGAATCAGGCAGTCCCCAGAATCAGAATAGGTTCAGAGTGACTCCAGGGCTACCATATGGTTGGATAACATTTATGGACTCCTGGAGTTTTTAAGTCCCAAGTTCATCCACACAGAGCCTCCAGCAACTCATGAAGTATAGTGTAAGTGTTCCTGCTGGTATGGGGTCCAGCAGCAGGCTTCTGCTGTGATTCTTTGTTTTCATCTGTCTTTCCAATTTGTGAGGCATTGGTTTTCCCTTTGACCTCAATTCTCTGATAGATCTACAAAGTTGATTTTTCAGTTTATTCAGCTTGTTTTCATGTTGTGAGGATGGGAGTGATGACTTCCAATCTCTTTACATTGGAAGATATAAATTAGACTGGAAACCAGAACTCTGGGCATTACTTTTGTTTCTTTCCTCTTTTACTTCTTTACTGTTCATTCATTCAATGAATATTTGAGTGCTTATGTATCAGGCATTATTCTAGGCACTGGGAATACAGCAATGAAAAAAGATAAATATTTTGTCCTCATGAAATTTATATTCTAGGGTGGGGAGACAGATAATAAACAAAACAAAACAGTATCAGCTGGTAACAGATAGTAAGGAGAAAAATAAAGAGGTAAGGCTGACAGGGAGTAGTGGTCTGGGATGGGGTACTGATATTTTAAACAGAGTGGTGAGAAATAGCTAATATAACTAGCAATATAAAATAAAATCAAACCATAAAATTCTTCAGGAAGATAAATCTTTTGTAGACCCTAAGAAACTCACATCTTAGATCTTAAAACTAGTTTCTGTGAAAAGAGGAAAACGCTATTGACTTGGTTAAACATTCAATATTAATTTTTATTGAATTTGTCTTTAGAAAAGTTTCACAGATAGAACAGGCCCTTATCTATTTTACACATATATGCATATGTACCACCTTTGTAGTGGCAATATATATATTCACACTGTAAACATACCACATTTATAAATAGTAAGGACAAGAAATGGAGTTGAATATGTCCCCTCCCACTAAACATGTACAAGAAACTTACCATACCATTCTTTTCCCTGTTTTTTACTACATCAGAGGTAAAATAAGAAATCTTTAAGACAGTCCCAGTGAGACAGGCTCGTGGCACAGGGAGTATGCTAAATTAGGGGTTAGTTTCAGCATGGTATGTGTCTGATAATTCTGTGATTACCAAAGAGTTTTCATGTGAAAACTAAAACCTTTACTGTTTATTTCAAAATGTGAAAATGTGAACTCAATAGAGCTTCAAGAATACAGTCTCTGTAATGATATTCTGTATTTACTCGTTTTTATACATTTCTGAATGCAATTTTGCTGAGGAAGAAAAGTTTACAGATGGATAAAATGTATTTGGGAAGAGTAGCCATGAAAATCAGCGAATTAAGTGTCTAGGCAAGGGCCTCGGTAATATTAATATGCTGAATGACTAATAAATCACTTCATTTCAATGAAACAAATAAATATATAAATTCTGAGAAGAATTAACAGGCCTGCTGTTCAGCTGTGCTTTTGGCAAATGGACATTTAAATACTTCAGGGAGGTAAGAGCCAGAAAATAGTTAGGAAGATAATTTTGCCTTTAGAAATATTTTTACTTGGAATTCTCCTAAACTTTACCCATATTGGCAAATTTTTCTTACAACAGCTCAAATACCTACGTAGGAGAAGAAAATCTTGAGGGAAAACAGATAATTTAAAACTTTGTTATTTAACAAACAACTCCCCCCCCATATTAGAGTTCATGCTAGGATTACTATTTCAAAAATAATGACTCAGCCAACAGATATCGAATAATAACACCATTAAAATGTTTGAGAGTCTTGTTAACTTCAAAGCACAAACCATGTATATACTGACATTTAGCTGATTCTCTGAGAGTTATAGCTTAAATTAGACAATAAAATAATAAAATAGTGTTAAATTAAGTGGAAAATAAATCTCTATAGACCATTTCCTGGGAAAGTAGTTTTGATAAGCTTTCACAGCTTTGATAAGCTTCAATGCCATCAATAAACAGTCCATGTCACTTGCTTAAGTTTGTTTGGGCCTACTAATTGCTCCAAGACTTCTCGTGAATGATCTGTAAAAGAAAATAATGACAATATATTAAGTCACAATAATCAAAAATATGTAATGTTTCTTCATCATGTATAAGCTGGGAGAGATGATAGCTATTATATCTCATAGAGTTATTTAAAGGATTAAATGAAATGATATATAAGGCATAGTATACAACTGAATAATTCATTAATAATTAATGATAGGCATCACTATTATTAGGTACAGTATACCTATCACAGTAATACTTTTTAAAAAATAGGCATTTGTTATTTTCTCTATAATTTCATCTCAATTTCACCAACCAGAAAGTACCAGTATAATTTCACCATTAACCTGTGTATAACCTTTCTCAGGCTCTTAGCAAGAAATAGATAATAGACTATAGTGGGGTGACTGAACAGGGCTTAATAGAGGTAGTATTTACAAAGGAGTGAGCAGGATTAAGGAAAGCCAGCAGGTTGCTAAACCACTTTCAGAAGCTATAACATGCCTGAAGGGTTAGAAAGGAAACATTTACTATAATAAAATGTGGCAAGTTGACCTATAGTTGAACATTTTTCCATATCTGTTCAATACTATTATAAACCATGACTTTTAATAAATAACTATTATATGAATGCATTACAATTTAACCAGTTTATATTATTGGACATTTTTTTTTTTTGAGACAGGTTCTTGCTCTGTCACCCAGGCTGGAGTGCAGTGGCATGATGATAGCTTACTATAACCTCTTACTGGACATGTAGATGGTTTCCAACTTTTCACAATGTATAGTAGTGATTTTGATATGGTTTCTGTCTCTTTTGCAAAGTCAGTTTTAGAATGTCTTTTACAAATCTGAATTAAGGCAAAAATACTGATCAAATTTTATTACCTTAAATATTATAAGTTTAACAAACTTGTTTCCATAGATACAACCTATGTCATATGTACATGATATCTCTAACCTAGTCTTGGAAATTCTCTAATTTAGTGGTTCCTAGACTTACAGGTTTCACAGTCCAGTAGAAAAAAAAGGTGGGTCTAACAGATATGGTTACTAAATTTTATTTTAGGCAAAAAAAAAAAAACCAAAATACCAAGGTTTATTATCAGTAAGAGAACCAGAGTATATTGAAATGACAAGTTATTATCATCTGGAAAACCAACGTTTACCTCAACTTTTTAAAAACAGCAGCTAGTAAGATAAATTCAGTTTTATTCACGATCATAAAAATATCATCAGCTATTATAGAGGAAATCTAGATTAAATACAGGTGTCAAATAGGTTGAAAGTAAAAGGGTGGACAAAAACATGTAAACAGCAAGCATACAAAGCTGGAGTAGCTATAAGAAAGGAGGGAACACTTCTTAGCTCATTTTGTGAGGCCAGTATTACCTTGATACCAAAGCCAGATAAATGCATCACATATAATGAAAACTACAGACCAAGATCTCTTATGAATACAGATTCAAAACTCCTCAACAAAACACTAGCACACCAAATCCAGCAACTATGAAAAGGATTACATTCCATAACCCACTGGGATTTGTCCTAGGAATGCAAGGTTAGTTTAACACCCATCTAAAAATCAGTGTGATAATACTGTATTAGTTTCCTATTGCTGCTGTAACAAATTACCACAAACTTAGTAGCTAAAAACAACAAATTTATTATCATACAATTTTGAAGGTCAGAATTCCAAAAAGGGTCTCACTGGGCTAAAATCAATTGTCAACAGGTCTGCATTCTTATTTGGAGGCTCTGCAGGAGAATCTACTTCTTTGACTTTTCCAGCTTTTAGAGACCACTATATTCTTTTCATTCCTGCTCATTCAAAGTGTGCAACATTGGGGAGAGTCCTCATGCTGTCATCCCTATGGTTCTTCTTCTCTCACCCTCTTCTACTTTTAAGGACCCTTACGATTACATTGGCCGTATCTGGATAATCTCCCTATTTTAAGATCAACTGATTAACAACTTTAATTCCATCTGCAACCTCATGTAACATAACATACATTCTGGGCATTAGAACATGGACATCTTTGGGTAGGAGCATTATTCTACATACATCATATACCATGTCATAAGATAAAGGACAAAAACCACATGATCATCTCAATAGACACAGAAACACCACTTGACAAAACCCAATGTTAGTGATAAAAACATTCAACAAACTAGGAATAGAAGGGAACTTTCTCAACCTAAAAAGGGCATATATGAAAAACCCATAGCTAATATCATACTTAATGACAAAAGATTAAATGTTTTCCCCCTAAAATCATGACAAGACCAGGATATCCATTCTTGCCATTTCTTTTTTTTTTTTTTTTTTGAGACAGAGTCTCACTCTATTGCCCTGGCTAGAGTGCTGTGGTGTCAGCGTAGCTCACAGCAACCTCAAACTCCTGGGCTCAAGGGATCCTCCTGTCTCAGCCTCCTGAGTAGCTGGGACTACAGGCATGCACCACCATGCCCGGCTAATTTTTTTCTATATATTTTTAGTTGGCCAATTAATTTCTTGCTATTTATAGTAGAGAAGGGGTCTCACTCTTGTTCAGGCTGGTTTCGAACTCCTGACCTTGAGCAATCCACCGGCCTCGGCCTCCCAGAGTGCTAGGATTACAGGCGTGAGCCACCATGCCCACCATGCCCGGCCAACTCTTGCCATTTCTATGCAACATTGTACCCAAGGTTCCAGCCATAGAAGTTGGGCAAGAAAAAGGAATAATAAAAGGCATTCAGATCGGAAGGATGATATAAAACTATTTGTGGATAATGTAATAGCGTATATAGAATATCCCAAGGAATTCCCTAAAAAAGTTAGAACTAATGAGTTTAGCAAGGGTGAAAGTTACAAGAGCAATATACAAAAATCAAATGTATTTCCATATATCAGCAATGAATAATCCAAAAATGAAATTAAGAAAACAATTCTATTTATGTTACCATCAGAAAGAGTACTTAGGAATAAATTTAACAAAAGTGAAAAACTTATACTCTGAAAACTACAAAACGTTGAAAGAAATAAATTCTAAATAAATGGAAAGACATCTATGTTCACGATCAGAAGACAATATTGTTAATATAGTAATACTCCCCAAATTATCTACAGATTTAATACAATCCCCATCGAAATCCCAGCTGGCTTCTTATTATTTACAGGAATTGATAAGATAATTCTAATATTTATATGAAAATTGAAGGGACCCAAATAGCCAATATAATTTTGAAAAAGAACAAAATTGGAGAGTTATACTTTATGATTTCATTTTAGCTGGTGTTTCTAGGATTATTTTGACACTTTTCCTAGTTGTGAACATGTTATCAAACATTACATATAATTTTTTTTCTGACTACATTTGTTACACTCTGTAGGAATTTACTAGTGCACATAATACGAAGATGCTTTTCCCACCAATAGAAAGCATTTAACAATTTAAAATTTTTGATGCTAGATAGCAGTATTACATTATAGCCTCCTTAGGCAGTTTCTTCCCATGAAACAGTAAGAGGACTGTGTGTTTAAATAGTAGGAATAGTTAATGCCTGTGAGTTTATTATGCAATAGGGAGAAACTGTGGGGTCTCTAAGTATTTCGTGATCCCTTGGCAGAACACTTTATAGAAACACAGACTCTCCAGACTGAAAAAGAGCTAAAAAGATCACTTATATCAATCACACTACTTATGGTTGATGTCATCTTCCTATTGCCTTCCCTTTCCTGGTAACAGTTAAACCACTTTACACTAAAGGCTCAGGAAAGAATTATAGATTGTACATCAGATGACTTAGGTTTTACTTCTAGTTTTTTTTTTTTTTTTTTTTTTTTGAGATAGAATCTTGCTCTGTCACCCCAGCTAGAGTGCAGTGGTGTCATCATAGCTCACTGTAACCTCAAACTCCTGGGCTCAAGCAAGCCTCCTGCCTCAGCCTCCCAAGTTGCTGGGACTACAGGTGCATGCTACCACACCTGATTAATTTTTCTATTTTTTTGGAGAAGTGGGGGGGGTCTCCCTCTTGCTCAGGCTGGTCTTGAACTCCTGACGTCAAGAGATCTTCCTGCCTCAGCTTCCCAGAGTGCTAGGATTATAGGTGTGAGCCTCCGTGCCTGGTCACTACTTCCAGTTCTATCAACTATTTCTAAGATCTGTGGCAAGCCATTTAAATTGGCTGCATCTCTCTGTTCCCTTACCTTTAAAAGGAGGGAGTTGTATAAATAATCTTGTTGGGGCTCAGAAAATGATACCCCAAAGTATGGCACTTTGTTATGCTGAGTACTTTGAACTAAAGGACATTAGGAGGTCTAGAATCAGCCTCAGAACCAAGGTCTCTGACCCTCCTGTCCTTCTGTCTCTTGCCCTTCATTCTCCCCCAAAGTGAGTCATAGAAACTGGAACCCCTTTTCTCCAAAGCAAACTATAAAACCTAGAAATATTACTCTAACCTTCTACCTTTCTACTTGGGAGTTGGCCATAAAGAAATGCTCTGACCTACCCTTGTCTGATAAGAAGTCATAAGACCCTCATTCCAAAGAAGTCCTGCCCTATACCCTGGAGAAAGGAATGCCACACAGAAAGGCCAAGAAGAATCTGGACAGACAGGCCTTGCTGGTTTTCTCCACCCAGTCTGTTACTATTAGATCATTCCCTTTTTGTCCAATCACATTTCTGTGTAGACAGCTGTCCATACTTCATGGAACCTATGCATAAAAACCAACAGTTTCCCCTTGGTCTTTGATTCTTCATTTCTGAAGTCTCCCATAAAACTTTCATTCAATAAATCTTTTATTCTTTTCTCTTGTTAAACTGTCTTTTGTTATAAGACTGTCAGCCATGACCCTTATGACGGGTGAGGGAAGGTATTCCACCTTTCTGCCCCACCACCTCTAAGGAACTGTTCACCAACTCTCTAAAAATTTATGACAATTAGACAGAGACCCTTTTTTTTGAAAGATTCATTGCAGGAGCATTTAAAGCACCAAGAATAAGAAGAAACTATGGGGAATATAAACATTTAAAAAAGTAATTTTTTCAAATGTTCAAGGAAAATGTAATTTAGACATTTTTGTAGAATACAGTGAAAAAAGTAAGGCTGGGCACATTTTTACAAATAATGATCAAAGTTCGAATGCTTCATTACAGCAGTCTGACATAATGAAGTCTGTCATGCTGGATTAGTAATGAGTGATTGAATAATAATGAGGAAACAATAGGATTAAGAAAAAAATATGAAATTAAAAAAAAATAAGTTGTCTTTTATGCAAAGAACTAGCTTTAACTGAAGGGAAACTCTGAAGCAAATCACTCCTGTCTTAAAATACTTTTCTTTGGTGCTCTTTGTGGTAAATCTTGACATAGGTATTATAAAAAAATCTCAGTAAAGGCCGGGCGCGGTGGCTCACGCCTGTAATCCTAGCACTCTGGGAGGCCGAGGCGGGCGGATCGCTCGAGGTCAGGAGTTCGAAACCAGCCTGAGCAAGAGTGAGACCCCGTCTCTACTATAAATATAAAGAAAGAAATTA
>CAUYRT010068806.1:0-72200 GCA_963574885.1 Lepilemur ruficaudatus
AAGCTGGAGGTGGCTCTGGCTTTATCTGATTGTGTGTCAAGACAGGTTATGAGGACATCCTCTCTAACTCCAGTTCCTTTCAAACCCCACAAGAGACGCTGGAGCCCCGCCAGGGGTGGGGAACCTGTGGCCTCAGGGCCACGTTTGGCTGCCTACGTCCTTAAGTGCAGCCTTTTGACTGAATCCAAATTTTACAGAACAAATCCTCTCATTAAAAGGGATGCAGCACAGAACGATGAAGCTTTTCTTGCCTCCTTTGGTGCTTAAAAAAGAACAATCTTGAAACCAGAAGATATCACCCCACCCCTGCCGGAAACTCTCATTCTTGTCTGTCCTCCTGTTTTCAAACTAAAACAACTCAATTTCCTCCTCCTCCCCACCCTCTCCCCTTTCTTCTTCCTTTCCTCCTCTCTTTCTCCTACTCCTTCTTTCTCCTCTTCACACAAAAAAAGAAAAAGATCTTTAGATTAATTAGTGGGAAAAGGGCAGCTATGTTTTTATAGATGCACATGAATATTGAGTTCCTTTTGTGTGTTACCCACAATATCTTATAGAACAACATTTATTTTCCATTAAGATGCTAATGTTCAACAGCAAAGGGGCTCTTGCCAAACCAGCTTGAGCTGATGTGAAGAAGTGGTGGGATTTAAACTCCCTGTAGTGAGGTTAGTATAGGGGGTGGTTGCGCAGCTCGTGCCTGGGCACATTGTTCCTGGAGACTTACTTGTGGGGATTCTTCTGGCTACAGCCAGTGATGGTCCACGTACATCTCTGAAAACGTGAAAAGCGGGTTGTGCATTTCAACTGGTGAGAGCTGCTGAAAGCAACGCTCGATGCCAAAATACAACCAAATACTACTCAAAACACATAGTGAACTTACCACCATTAGACAATTGATTTTCTAACTCAGTTGTAAAGAAACCACCCCACTGGGCCATCTTCTTTAATTTTTTTTTTAATTTTATTATTTTAGAGATGGGGCCTCACCCTGTTGGCCAGGCTGGAGTGCAGTGGTAAGATCACAGCTCACTGCAACCTCGAGCTCCTGCCCTCAGGCGATCCTCTGGACTCAGCCTCCCGAGTAGCTGGGACTACAGGGGCCAGCCACCATGCCCGGCCAGCCCTCTCCTTTATGCACCTGTCCAGCCTCATGAAATCCAAATAGCTCTTGCTCAACCTGTACCAAGTTTAGAGCTCTGTACCCACACATTCAATATTAATTACCAAGCAAAACTTGTAATAATAACACCAGCATTTGTTAAATCCTTTTATTGTTAGTACCTAGAGTACTCTAGCTACACCATCTCATCTTGTTCTCGTAATGGCCCCCTAAAGTGGACACGTTGTCACCTTCATTTCACAGATGGGGAACACCTCATAAGAGGAAAGCAAAATTTGAATCTAAGTCCTTTTTGGAAAAATTCCATAACCTTGAATTTGTATACTGTGTCTTATCACTAGAGTATTAAGGTCCTAGGGCTACCATAACAAAGTAACACAGGCTGGGTGGCTTAACACAAGTGTGTTCTCTTACAGATCTGCAGGTGAAGAGTCTGCAGGGCTGGTTCCCTCGGGGGCTGGAAAGAGACCCTGCCCCATGCCTTGCTCCCGGCTCCTGGTGGTTTGCTGGCAATATTTGTCCTTCCTTGGCTTGAAAAAGTTTCACCCCTATCTCTGCCTTGATGTTCACATAGAGATTTCCCCGTGTGTATGTTTATGTCCAATTGTCCCCTTTTTATGAAGACACCAGACATGTTGGATGAGAGACTCACCCTACTCCAATATGACCTCATTATAACTAGTTACATCTTGCAAGAACCCTATTTTCAAATCAAGTCACATCCTAAAATACTGGGAGTTAGGACTTCAATATATGAAGTTAGGGAGACACAGTTCAACCTGTCCTGTGCACCAGCCTTTCCTTTCCCTTGGAGACACTCGCAGAGAGTATGCATGTCACTGCCAAGCTTCTTAGCATCTTCCCAACTACCCACCACCCCGCTGTACCCTGAAGGCCCCCCAGGCCTGTCTGTCTAAGCAGGATTCATTCTGTGCCCTTCACCCCAAACTCTCTCCCAGGTGTTAAGACTTGTTTTTCACAGCTGTCCTGTCTGATAACCTGCAGTGGTTGTTATTGAGACAGCCTAGAGGCAAACTCGTCCTGCCTGATTTCTGAACTCCAAAGAGTGAACATCTAACTGCCAGGAAAACTGGGAGAAAGGAGGAAGTTGGCAGGGTTACTGGCACCTTTCACCCATCAACCTAGGCCACCACCTATCCATAGCACCAGCTCCCAGCCATGAATTTCTGCCCATCTCTACTTTTTCTAACATGGACATTGTATCTGGTGCAACTGCTGTATCAAAATCATTTTGCAAGTTCTCCTTGGTGCCTGAAAGATGCTGAACTTTCCTACGGGTCAGTCAAATACTCCTTCAGAACCCGCCTGCCTTGAGAATTGATCATCCCTTAAAATTCACCACTGTGAGTTATTCCTGACATGTGCTATGCTCCTTCTGAGACTGTAGATTATAAGACCCTCATAGGACCCTCTTGACAACTCTGGTTCACGCCCTCAAGTCATGGCAACAATGGCTGAAGGAGCTAATGCATGAGGGTCCACAAAAGAACACGTGTTGCTTTAGAAAGGCAGGCTTTTCTGCACGCTTTGACAGAAGGAACTGGACAGCTTGGCATTTTCCATTTCCAAGTGACTCACTTTAGCGACAGGCTCTGACCAGCAACTCCACATTCAGGACTCACAGAGGCCAGGATGTTCTAATTCTCAAACAGAATTTTAGCCTTAGCACTTAAAGGACTCACCTACTAAATAAAATCACTATATCCACTCCCTTTATGGTGCAAAATGTCAGGGTCACCAAGTAAAATTGTAAAATTTTCTGTCTTAGTCCATTCCTGCTGCTTTAAAAAAATACCTTAGACTGGGTAATTTAAAAACAACAGAAATTTATTGCTCACAGTTCTGGAGTCTGGGAAGTCCAAGATCAAGGTGCTGGCAGATTCCATGAGTGGTGAGGGCCCATTTCTCATAGCTGGCATCATCTGCTGTCTTTACATGGCGGGAGGGCCAAATCGCCAGTCAGTTCCCTGAAGGCTTTTTCATAAGGGGACTAATCTTATTCATTAGGGCTTTGCCCTACTAAAGCCCTACTCTTAATACTATTGCATTGAGAATTAAGTTCCAACATAAATTTTGGAGGGAAACAAGCACTCAAAGCATAGCAATTTTTATTTAATCACCCAAGATGATTCTAGGAAATAGGATATAATTATTAAAAAGGAATCCTATTGGTGACCTTTGGTAGGGGTGAGGGGAGGGATGAGAGAAAAGCATCCCTTACTGTGTTTTAATCATTGAAATTGCTGTAAGTTGTTAAAAAACGAATCTGTTGTATTTCTTGATATTTAATTTGTCCTTCCAATGCTATTTAACATATTGATTTTAAAATAGCACATCCTTCTTGAAATGTTCTTTTAGAGCTCATGCTATTTTTAAAATATGACACCCAGCTATCACAAACATAAACGTAATGTTAATGCTCACGGCAAACTCCAGACTGCTCAATCAGAGACATAGATATTTAAGCAATTGTCTATAATATCTAATCAGCCTGATCTCTCTTGCTGTTTGGTTCATCCAGAAATTCACAGAACAAGCCCCTTCGCACAGATTACACAGGCCATCACAGATTGCCTGATCGGAACCTCGGTTCATGATTTTTTTTCTCTCTGTGTCACCCTGCAATCCCCAGGGTTCACCAGGGTCATTGGTTACCTTGCTTCTTGTTTCTTAGGATCTAAATCACTACAACAAATGGCCCATGTGCAGGTGTCTCAAAAAAGTTGGCAGAGCAGGGCCACGCCCTTTTAAAATACAGAAAGAAATTCCAAGGATGGCAATGCATACCCTTTCTAATTAATGTTATAATAAAATGGTATGTTTGCATTTATTTTCCTATACACACATTCACATATATACATACACATGATTAAATTGCATGTCAGCTCACGTTCTATCTGTCCACTCTATGGAACATTCTTCTCATTGAAATATCCACAGACTATGATTGGGGTGCCATTTCCCCCAACACTAGCATTCCAGCAACACTCCACTTTATATCTGCCCGTGGTGCCCTCTCATATATATGTAGATGTACATACATAATTATTATGTTCAAATTCATGCATGCATACACTTCGGATCATTCAAAATAAAATATGCTTGAAGTAAAGTCACCTTAATAGTAAAAAATCAAATTGAAAAAAGGCAAAGTTAATAACCTGACTCATGGCTATCAAAAGACAGTAGTATTCTTTTAGCAAATGTGCCTTTTTCGGTGGCCTGAGATAATTTCTAAGTGCTTATTACCCACTTGAGCATGCAAATTTTAAATACCTTGTTCTATTATATTCATTGTATTACATCAATTCTTTCAGCAATTTCCTTGTAAAATTAGATTTGTGCTTCTGTTCTCTCCTGTAAAGCACCGAACCAAAGAACTGTGGTAATCTCTATTGCCTTTCATGCCAGATTTAACCTTATGATACATGTATTAAATACAGATTAACATCTCGTCGCGGAGAAACTTACATTTAGTAGACCGGCCAAAGTTTCATTAAAATATAAATCAATATACAATTCATGAAAGAAAACCAGCCAGGTAGAGAGTCTGTGTTCTTCTTTCTAGGAAAATATATCACTCCTGCTCCGCCGCTGAACACACGAGTGAGGTGAGCATTTATTCAGGACAATGAACCAAATGGATTTTCCTGAAGTTATGGAAATGAACAAAATGGACTTTTCCAGGCCCACAAATCTCAATTTTGTAAGTGATTTTTCAAAATGAACCTAGGAAAGCTGACCTAATTCCGGCGATCTCGGAGGCTCTATTTCGGAGGATGGTGCCTTAGATTCACTTCGGGGGCGCTTTAAAACCTACTCCAAGAACTGGGGATATAATTTCATCAGGAAAGTAATTCCCCTCAGGAGTCTGCCTCGTGGCAAAATGAAAACTCACTATATATTTTAGGCCAGATGGGCAGTCCTATAATTGCATAGTAGCAATTAGATGAACCCTTTTATTATTTCCTAGAGCAGAGTCAATGCAATTTCAACCAGGCGAGGTTCCGTCCAGCTCCCCCCACCACGTGGCAGAGACTCCGGCAAAACCCCAGGAAGTGAGAGCAACAGTCAGTCGGGAACAGGGACAGAAGAGGCACTAAAACTGCCTTTTCTATCAAAATAACAGGCACACAAAGATATAATCAATATGTTGAAAGAAGTAAAAAAAAAGAGAGAGAGAAAATGACATTTTTTTAAAAGTCACATAACAAACTCTAAGTCTTCTCTACTCTCTTTGTGTTATCGTATTTTTCATAGTCCCAGTCATATAAAAATAACTCCTCTTTCATTATTTCAGTGTCCCTTGGAGATCTAAGCTATCATTTTTTTCTGTAACTTATGTTCTGTTCCTAACACTAAAAAATATAATTCTTAGATTCAAGAGCAGAAATCGACTTTACATGTAATTCAGGCCATCTAAGAAATCTACTCTGGGGTTACTAACAGGCTGGTGTTGCTCTTATTTCTTCTTTGTTCCTACAAAATGAAAATTATTACATTCAATTATGTCAGAATAATTAAGAAATAAACTACCGTACTTAGGGTCAAATGCATTGGAATAATTGTTTTGGGTTCAAGTTCTGTCTACAGAAGACCTTTTCTTCCTGGGTAATCCCAGGACACTTTTGTTCTACCTTAACCCAAATTGCTAATGGGATGATTTTTCCCCCCACTGAATTAACAGTTCTTTTGATGCTGATATGTGGCAAAAAAAAAAAAAACATATTAATAAATACAAGGTTAACCACTTCGACAATTACAATATTTTTACCTAATTGGAAATACCATTTCAGCAACATTTTTATTGCTGGATATATGAAATAACCATGCATTTAGCTGGAAAAGTCTGGCTCTAAAAATGTGGTATGCTAAGATAAATCATTTCTGGATATGGTCTCCATAGAGACCAGTTTCTGAGCCCTAGGAAAGTATTACCCATAAAGAAAGGACCACAGAAATAGTTCTGTGATGTTGATATCTTGAGATTATATGAAAGAATTTCCTAACATTTTAAATGTGATGGTGGTGCAAGTCGAAATAATAGAACCAAACCCTATAGAAATACGTTCAGCTCCCTCGGCATTTTGTTATGCAGATAGATGTGATGAAGTTGAAACACTGCCTGTGAATGACCTTCATGTTGCGATGTCACATGTCCTATGATGTTAAAGAAATTCATATTCCCAACTGTAAACGGTGAAGGCATGCAGAAGTGTGCAAAATAGCCTAAGAACATGTAAAGCTTTGGGGCCAGGTAAGATAGCAAAGATTTCCCTCCCTGATCTTCTCTTGTCCAGGCCCTAATAAATTCGCTTGCATTTATGTCCTGCCCTGGTTGGCATTAGAAGAGACAGCTGTACCAAACAGGCTAACCTGATGTAAATCATGAGTAGGTCTGGTTATGGCGAGGATAAGAGAGAAGAACGCCCCTGGTATCGGCTGAAGAATACCCAGACACAGCTCTGCCTACGGGGGATTTCAGAATGGATTTAAAATGTAAGTTTTAAACCGCAGACTATCAGAAAGTTAAAGCACTTTTTCTGCTTTGCAAATTTGAAATAGTGCTTTTTTTCCCCAGAATACCTAGAAGGAATATTTAAATTTATGTTTGCATGTGTTCCTTGTATAAGGGCTTAAAACCACAGTCAAGCTCAATACAGATACTTGTTGAGCAGCACTTTTAATCTCACAGTGTTCTCAAAGAATGATTCTCCCAGAAAAGTTTGATATTCCTGTAACATATTTATACATAATTATGTTTAACAGAAAAACTAAGTAATTAAAAGTAATCGGTCTAAGGTCAAAGGTGCTAAAGCCAATATCAACAATTAGCTTTTTAGCAATTTATTGCTTTTCCTACTGTGTGCCAATGTTTTACATGCTTAGTATGTTCTATCTATAACAAGGAGAATGAAAATAAATCCACAGAACATGAAGAACAAATATTGCTCGCCTTGGTTTTACACCATTATCCAGAACAATATGTAAATCAAATTAACTTAAACCCAAAAATATAATTGACTTGTTTTTCCATATATATATATATATATATATATACACACACACACACGTGCTTTTAGAATTGCAATGATAATCATGACCTGTGGCTATTTCCTGGAAGTTAGTGGCTAATTTAATTAAAAGAACTGGTGGTTATTTCCAGATAGGGGATAACAATACCCCAAATATAAATCACGTTACATAGCACTGCTTTAATGGCAGGTATTGCTTAAATTTCTCAAAACAGAAATAAGAAAGATAGTTACCATGTGAAGCAGGAAACATCAAAAGAGGCTTGGCAGCTGCGTGCCATTGAGTTAACCATCACTGCCTCAGCAAAGGACAGGCAGCTGTGCAAAGCCAAACCCAGCAAGGAGGAAAAGGAAAGGCAAAGTGGCTTGGAGACAAAGCTCGTCTTCCATTTCTGGCAAGGCGATGATGATCTATCTGCCTACGACACAAAACAAAGTCAATAAGAAACACAAAGAAACACAAGGGCAGGTACATCTATCCAACGCAGTAAATAAGAAACACAAAATGACAATTGCAAAAAACAATAATATATTGAACACTCCCATGAGTGTTCTACAAAAATGAAACACCAGACTGTGACATCCAATGGAATCGACTGAACATATTTAAGAAATCCGTAAGCAAAACACACACAAACAGTTGTAAATTCTGATCTCGCGTGTGTGTTTCTTTCTGGTACTCTATATCATGGACTGCACAACATCAGTAATTAGCTGAGAATGTAAACTTTGACATATGGAGGCAGACACTTGGCACCGTAGTTTTCTTCTCATGAGTCATGTTTTAAAGCCAGCAAACATGAAAGCGCAACTGTAGGTGGGAGAGACAAGAGCAATTTTGCAAAATTTATTGTATAATTCAAATCTGTCACAGATATAAGAAAGAGGCGTGGTACAGTAATGAAGATTATACATAGCCCAATCCCTTAAATCGCAGCAGCACAGAAAGACGTAAACAGGGACTGACTTTATCTGCTCTGGCCATCTTGAGGTCATACCTGCATTCCTTTTATATCAGGGGAGGTGCTTCTCTAAAATGTGCCTAACATGTCACAACTTCACAAATAAGATGTTACGATCATTCTAGTACGATGACTTTTTCTTAGTTATTTAATAAATACAGATTAATTAAATCCTATGGTGTTTCACTCATTGTGCTGGGCACTTCCAAGTCACACATTTTATAACTCATGTATGTGTTTAAGATAGGTAAATGATATCTCAGTGGCTTTATCCATACAAAGGCAACAATAGATTTAAATGGCTTTTTAAAATCCCTGTGAAAGCATTGTTTTTCCTACCTTCCAAATATTAAGACCCCATTTTTAAAGAATATTTAACAGAATATAGGAGGATGCATACTATATGCATACATATAGTAAAAATTGTCCAATTTTTACTATATGTATGCATTACTTTCTAACCAGTTTTTATATATACCTATGTGGATGAAATCTTTCTCTCCTCATAGCGGCGGCAATACCTCTACATGAGACATTACTCAAAAACTGGAAAAAATCCAAAAGCATTTCCAAAATCAAAATCCAATCCTATCACCTCCTCCTCATTCTCAGCTATGACCATTAAAAACTCGTGAGAATGCACTGAGAGCTTTTATTTGCAGCTAACCATTCCCTGAAATAAAAGCAGAGAAATTTAGAATTCTTGGCTCGAAGCCGCATCTCGTTCTATTCAAACACAGTTTGAAGAGGCCTGGATTATGGCACACCCATAGACTAAAGGCCACTGGAACTGCTAAGTCAAAATGTGACCTGCTCAGTGTCTCCAAGACCTTGATAGAAAATGCCCACCACGAACACAGCTTGTGAGATGCGGTGCTGCTTTCTACATTAGAGGTTATGCATTATTAAAAGGCGTCTTATTACGATGGAAATTATGACCTTGTCACCAACACTATAAATGTCAAGAAACACCACTTTAAAAGAATATATTGTCTTGATTATAAAAAGAAACTTCTTCCCTTAAAAAGAAAGAAGAAAGGAAAACTTGCTTTGTTTTCATGGAAATCCTTTTCATAAAAAGATTTGTAATGACTCGTGGCCACTTTGTAGAGCCTCTTTTAATACAACCCTCACACACACACCCCATTCAGGGAAATATTGGGAAACATGAATTTTCCTCTGCAAATAACTGTTGATCACAGAAATAAATTATTTGACAACCCATCACATTCTAAGTAGTAGTAAAGACTATGTTACCCACATAAAATATTACTGTTTGTCATACAAAGTGATGCTCCAAGCATAAACATTTATATAATTTCTGTTGCATGAGAGTAACAGCTACATTATTTCTTCTTAATATAGTTCTTTAAAGCAGATCACTTTTAAAAACTTAAATGTCCACCTTAGCCTCAAGAAAAATATTGGTAGAATTGATAACATATTGATAAACTATTGGTAAAATAATAGTAAAAGATCCTGGATTTTATATGCTTGTTGCACATTTTTCCTAATATATGCCAATTCTTTTAAAAATCTAGTGGATGAGTATACTTAAGTGTACCATAACTGCTATACATTGATATAAGGCATTTTTCATTAAAATAAAATTCTCCTACATGTATCAGTATGACTTAGTAGCATAAACAGAGATTCTCCTGGCAGCTTAGAACATGGACAAGGAGAGTGCATCACTTGAGACAGAGAGAAATCCACTGGGGCTCCTGCTAAAGGGCTGCCTCTGGTGTCATGGTGGGGACTCTGTCTCAGCCACCACGCAATGATAGGCTGGCCTCCTTTCCCCCTTGCAAATGAACATAACATGGAATCCTGAATCTGAGAATTGGTTAAACTAGCAAATATGTAGGCTGCTAATAAGATGTGAGTGTTTTGCAAAGACAAGCTGTCATATTACAGAGCACAGTATGAAAACCACTGAATTCTGTTGTGTGTGACACTTACAAAGCCCCTGCTATGTCCTAAGCCCTCGTTAGTGACTGGGCAGAATGAGAAAAATAGGCCTAGGTCCCACCCTCAAGGGTAATTCTGTCATTAAAAGCCCATGTGCACCTGACTGCCGGGAATCATGACTCACTTAATATTGATAACTTCAAAGAATTATTATTCTAATATGCACCTTTAATCAATAAGATGGAAGAAAGGTTCCTCACCTTGCCTTTGGATATCACTGATTTGATATCTGATTTTAGACAGGTTAGAACTCCATGCCTTTGTCAACTATGTGGATTTAATTACAGTACACTATTGCCGTATTTTTTTAAACCTATCGAACATCAGAATTGCTGGAGATGGCCAGTTGAAAATACAAACATGCTCCACTTCTACCAAGTCAGGATCTGCTTGGTAGGGGGAGGATTCACTTTGGATAGTGTTTCTAACAAAAATCCCCAGGCAATTCTGCGATTAGCTCTGTTCCAGACAGTGGTTCTCAAAGTGTGGTCCTTGGAACAGCTGTATCAGTATCACCTGCGAACTTATTAGAAATGCAAATTCTCAGGTCCTGTCCTCGCTTGCTGAATTAGAATGCAGCCCAGCAAGCTCTCCAAGTGACTCTAATTGCATGCTCCAATTTGAGACCTGCTGGTTTAGGATTTAGTATTGAAGTATAGTTAACTGCATGTGATGATTACTAAGTTTGAGAAACACTACATTATTGCAAATAAAACATATAGCTCTAACACACTGTTCTCAACTTTGTTACTTCCTTAGAATGCTTCCTTAGATGCTTTCAAACATCTTGATGCCCAGTACCACACAATAGACCAATTTATATTGGGATTTGTGGGAGAAGAACCCAGGCAACAGTATTTTTAAAATTTATTATATATCTTCCTATGTGTTTCATTTGGGTAGAACAACTCTAATGTTTCATTCAGATAACAAAAGTAATGATGCAAATATGCTGATTTTGTTCTGTAGTTTCCTTGTCCCAAACAAATAGAACATGAATATACATTCTGGGTGGTTTATGTTTTATTATGAAAATGTCAAGGCAATGAAATTACAATACAACTCATTATGTAAAGACATTTTATATGTACCATGCCTACATGATATACATGTAAACATGTTTACAAATGTAGAGTATCAAGCTTGAATATTTGAAATTTATTTTAAATCATATAATCTTGAAACCATTAAACCGTATTTTTGTGATTACAGAATGTATTTCATTTACACAAACACACATTTTTGTCAATAGGATATAGGACTTTTATCTTCCCAAAGAGGTCAAGTGTTAAGTCAGAAACATCTTTCAAAGGAAATGTGATAAAAGTAATGTCAAATTCAAGCAAGTGATCTATTCCAGAACAAAGTATCGTATTTTCTGTCTTCAAAGGCTTCTAACAAGTAGGTATTAAACTTCATCTTAATGTTTAACACACAAATTTATTTTTCAAACTGCTGCTTTGAAAGCAAAGGCTGTGAATTCTATAATGTCATTGCATTTCTTTTATGACTCCACCCTGCAAATGCGAAGGCAGCAGTAACTCCCAGTAGGATCTTATCTGGGCAAGAGGCAAAACTAAATGCCTAAAGTGATCCCACTGTGCACTAATCTCAAGGCTAATTTGTCAAATCCCCGTTTCATTTGTTCTCCTTGCTTTGTAAAAGTTTATTGATAAGCATTTTTGTCATCTTCCCAGGAATTAGATGCCAATCAATCTGGTTTGCATTCCTGACTCTTTAGCAATTAGTGACCCAGTGGGTCTCCGATAGAAAGGGTAAATGCAAGGACTAGGACGAATTCTACTGAGCAGCTCTTCTTGTAAACAATCTGCTTTCTTGCTAGGCTCCCAAGTTGCTACATCTTGAAGGCTTATATATATTTATTTTTTAAGAATTTGTTCTGCTTCAGAACATCACAAAAGTGATGTCAACCTTTTATATACTTCATTTCTGTTGATTGTGTTCAGGGCAACCGATCCTAAAAGATATAAAACATCTGGGACTGAGAAATCCTTTGTATAAAGATGGTGTTGAAAGCAAAGCAGGAAACCCCCGACACCGCACGCCTCCTCTGCAAAATCAAAGCCAAAGCCATCTTTGAAGGTCAAGAAGCCTGTGCTGAAAAGTGTTTGCAACCTCAGAAGATCCACAGTCACTCACGTTTCTGTGGCATGAGCCTCTGTACTGTGCTACCAGCCATGTGCCCGTGGAAGAGCCCTCCATGGAGAAGTAGTTTTGACCACTACACCCTCATCAAGTTCCCCAACCATGGCGACAATGATGAAAAAGACCCAAGGCAGCACCTGCTGGTGTTGACCGAGGACATCAGGGCAGAGACACACCTGAGCAAACAAGCTGAGAAGTGCAGCAGCAGCATGATGTGGCCAAGGTCAGTGTGGCCTCAGTGCCTGCTGGGCAGGAGGCTGCCCTGGGACCATCCCCGATGGGCATGGTTTGGACTCTGCCAATCACGTTGGCACCATCTAAACTGAGTCCACCCAGATGCCTATAAGTAATTAATTCTTTCCATCATCCAAATGAAGAACGAGGAGAAGAAATTCTCTGACAAGTCCAACAACATTCATTCCAGGGGTCACCCAAGCTATCCTTGTAAACATCTTAGGATGCTTCGAACACATTCCTAACAGGAACCGCACAAGCTCCCATTTCGACCTGCTGTTTACCTGCCTGAATTAACTTCTCCCCTTTGCCCCGCCCACTTTCCTCCCCTCCCCACCACACCCACACGTGGGAATAATTGGAAAAGTAATACCAGTTTTGGAGTCTGATCTACGTGACATCAGTTGCTTATTAACTATGCACCCTTAGGGAATTTTCTTTAGTTTTAGGAGAAAAAAAATTTATTTGCAAGAATTTGAGGTAGAAATGACAACTATGAAATGCCTGGACACAAGACAGGTGCTCACAAAATGACTGCTATTGTTAGAAATAGGAGCCAAAAAGGACACGATCATGAAACAGGTAGGGAAAAGTAGGAGCAGGCAGAGAACTAGTCATCAAAAGAATCATTTTAAAACATTTAGATTTGGGGTCATTTTGAACCTTTGAGAGGTCCCAAGTTTCAGATCTTCAGGGCTAAGTGTTAGCTAATGAAATCTGGGGCTAAGAAATTCGGGGTGGGAGGTGAACTCTGCCCCAGGTTCATCCAGGCCGACTGTGGAGGGGGAGAGGGCAGAGCCTGTTCCCCAGAGCCTCTGAGAGGTAAGGGACTGAGAATAGCTCAAAAATCATTTCGTGAAATGACTCCGCTCCTTCTGCACCTTCGCATGGGTTATTTTAGTCACCTAAGTGGATCAACTGCTAAATGAGACAGCAATACTGAAGACAGTTATTTTGGATCGGGTATCGAGAAGGCCGTGTGATCGGTGGTGAGACTGCAGGCTCCAGGAAGGAGATCAGAAGCGGAATGCAGATCTCGAAAGCAAATGTTGCTTTCTTATCATCTCACCCTGCCGGCAGCTGGTTTTCTGATGCCTGGATGTTAACGCAGGATTGTTCTGTGAAGTTGCACACCTGTGCTTGCCCAGCGCATCCGCGAATCCCCCGCCTAGCTCAGCTGATCTCAGCTTCTCCACGGCACCAGGCTATTTTCTTACCTACTTTCTCATTCCTTTCTTGCCAAGAGAAAAAATGTAAAAAAGTGAACTGTTGCCAACATATCCATGAGTCTCCTTTCCATGCTGCTCCTGTTTTATTATCAGTAGGTTCAGAATTCCACTGCCTGGAGCACATGAGGAATTCTCTTGTAAACACCAAGGCTCAGCTATCTCCTTTTTCAAAATTTTTAAAATTGGTAATTGAGAAACATTTTGATCACTTAATAAATTTCTTATCATTTTTTCAGGCGGGGAATTCCTCCGTCCCTCTCCCCTCCCCCATCTCTCTCTTTATTGTGTAACTACTGTGTGCCACATACAGGGGACACAAAAACAAGAATGAGATAAAAGAGACAGCATCTTCCCTCAAAAAGTAGCATTGAAAAAATGATAGAAAAACTGATCATTAAATATTTTGTATTTAGAATTCCAATAAAAATTTTGAAACATATACGTATGGGAAGTGTCAAGCTTGAGGTGTGCTTTATGTGAGATATTATGACAGAAAAGCTCTCCCCGACATTGATGGAAAAGGGAAGGGACGTTTCTGGGGTAGACAGAACAATGGCCCCTCCCAAAGGTGTGCATGTCCTAATCTCCCAAAACTGTGCCTGGGTCAGTTTCTATGGCCAAGGGGAATTAAGGCTGCTGAAGGAATTGAGGTTGCTAATCAGCTGACTTTAAAGAGATTAGCCTGGATTTTGCAGGTAGACCGGATGTTATTCTCCAAGTCCTTAAAAGTGACAGAGGTAAGCAGGACAGGGGGTCAGGGTGATGGGATGTCAGAAGAACCTGTCGTTTCTGGCAAAGACGAAGAAGGGAGCCACTGACCATGTGTTGTGGGAAGCCTCTGGATGCTGGAAAAGGCAAGAAAACAGATTCTCCCCTAGACCTTAGCCTTGCTAACCCCTTGATTTGAACCCGGCAGATCATGTCAGACTTCTAACCTGTAGCACTGTAAGATAATAAATTCATGTTGTTTTAAGCCACTAAGTTTGTGGTCATTTGTCATGAGAGCAATACGAAACTAAGACAACTTCCCTGAGTTGTGGACACTTGAGATGAGTTTTTATAGAAGAAGATTTAAGCCAAACTAGGCAGGGAGGTGACAAAGCATATCCTACGTGAAGACAGTATTAATAACAATCGGTTTCCTGGCCGGGAGCATCAACATGATGAAGGCAATGAGCGGCAGGATTGGGGCTGGAGCCGATGGGCACAGCTATACCGAGGAGGCCGGGTAAGTCACATAACTCTGCACAGATCGCTGCGCCTTCGTCAGGCTGAACCACTGGCCACTCCAAAAACGTCCTGAGATCTTTCTGACCTTGCGCCTTTGCTCACGCCAATCCTTCTACTTAGAATAAACTTCCTACCTAGTTCCACTAGTTCAAATCTTCAGCCTTAAAATGTGAATGTAAATGTCGTGTGGTCATCCCAACTAAAATGGTCACATCTCCCTGAGAACGTCTGCAGGACTTTGTGTTTCTTAATTATAGCCCTACTGGCTTGAGTGAGAGTTATTTGTGCGTCCAACTCATGTCATTTATTATTAGTGTCTCCTCGTCAGAACAGTAACGATTGTGTCCGTCAGTACTCCTACCACGTTGCCATGATGCAGTGCATTGCAGAGCAGTTCCACGATAAACAGCCTTGGTAAAATGCTTATGAACAAACAAAAGAGGGACATCAAACACAGTCTGGAGGAAATGGACCTGTTACTGGTATATTAATCAAAACAGGTTAGACAGGTAATCACAACAATAGATACATGCATATACCTAAGCATTTAACTCTTAAAACATCTGTTCACCAGACATTTGAGTTTGGGTCTTCCAATTGATATTTTCTCTGGTCTCTGTCCATAAATCGCCCCTGTCACACATCAGTATTAGATTGCTAGGGCTGCCATAGCAAAATATCCCATGCTATGCTGCTAGAACAACACACACTTATTCTTTCACCATTGGGGAAAGAATGGGGAGGCTGGAAGTCCAAGATCAAGATGTCAGCAGGTTTGAATGTTCCCCCACCCCCAGGCCTCCCTCCTGGGCCTACAGATGGCCACCCTCTTGCTGCCTCTTTGCAGGCCTTTTCTCTGGTGTGTGTGTCCCCATTCCTGGTGTCTCTGTCCCCTCTGAGAAGGACACCTGTCATATTGGATCAGAGCCCACCCTGAAGGCCTCATTTTAACTTAATTACCTCTTTAAAGACCCTATCTTCAAATACGAATACATGCTGAGGTATAGGGGGTGGGACTTCAACATATGAAATTGTGAGGGATGCAATTCATACCATAACAACATCACATATAATTTTCAATTTTATTTGCTTTAAAATAGATATCAGGAGCTATAGTTTAAATGGAGAATCCTTCTGAATTTTTACATTTCCCCTGGGTCTCTTAAGAGTTTCCTCTCCCACATCTAATGCAACAGTGATTTTTTTTACTATTCTCCTGTGGCAATTTTCCAAAGCAATCACTTTGATTTCACAGAAATAAAAACTCCCTTGTCACATTCAGACGTCATTGGTTGACCCCATAGTTAATTAAGTCATGTAATTACAATAGCAAGGAAAGCTGGCATAAACAGGTCTGGGAACAAATATAACTGACCTTGGTAAACTTTCAACTCAACTTTTTAGAAGTCTAAGAATGCAAAAATGGGCTGAGTTAAGAATAAGCCAGCAGCCAGCAGTGTTCGGTCTGTGGTGGGCGTAAGTCACATGTCTTTTAGCACACATGGAAAGCAACCCAGGGGGTAGATTTAGAGACCTTTTGGAGTAATGGTATCTGGGAATTGGGCAATGTCATAGGGTTTCATTCCTCAACTCCTCTTTCAGTAGAATTTCTGTGTTGGGTTTGCAAGTTTGTTTTAATTCTAAATTTTAATAATTCAATGAAAATCCCTGACAATGGTCATCTAACATCTGCTAGGATCACCTCACTCGAGATGAGTGAGGTCATCTCACTCCCTTGCCTCCTTGAAATCATCACTCAGGTGGCACTTTCCAGGTGACTTCCTGTCCTCTCTCTTTTCAACGGTCCCATCCCCCATCCCCAATCCTCTATAGCCTGCCCCCTCCCTTTTTATTCTTGTTTCCATGGGAGTCAGGCTGCTCACATATGCCAATTAATTGACTTACCTACTGTGTCAGGGGTTTATTTTCTGACCTACCCCTCCTACAAGAACGTAACCCCACAGGGCCACAGACCTCTGCTTTGCTCATGAACACATCCAGAGCACCTAGAACCGTGCCTGGTGCTCAGCCCACCTGGGGTCTTCTCCACCTTTGTTGAGCAGAAGAGTACACAGAGGGACCTGCTCTGCCACTTTCCACAGCATCCAGAGACTGTGTGCTCACACCAGTGACACCGACCCCACCTCCACTCAGAAATAGGGGACACCCTATGCCAGGTCGTCCCCTTCACAAACCCAGATCTAGGGCAGCTCACTAAAACCTCTTTTCTCCCCCTGCTTACTTCAGCCTAAAGATAGTGCTTTGGAACATGCTGCTAGGATATAGTACAATTTTGTGATATGCAAATATCTCATTTTTATGATTCAACTGCCCTGAAAATAAATTTTGTTTAGAGTTCTCTATTTTTCTGATAGATATATGACCAGTGGGTAGCTATTGACTTGGGCTGAGAGCTAGTGACACAAAGAATATTTCAACAGACTGAGGACACGATTCTTCTATTCCACTGTTTCTCTCTCAAACATCATCAGTTTCACGGCTTCAGTTGCACTGCAGCACCTTAAGTTTCTTGTACATTACTCATCAAGACAGTAACTCGCTTCAAAGTATGAAGAAATTTGGGTTAAATTTTTCTCTTTCCCTAGAATATTCTTCTAAAACCAACAAGAGGATTTAGCTGGAGACCAGCTGGAGAGAATTATGATACAAATATAAAATGAAGTATAAAAGTGTTTATGTTGGTTCTTTCCTGCACCTACAAAGCCCTATTACAAATAATGTAAAATAACTCAAGTGAAGGAAGAATAAAAAAAAAAAAACATGGTTAATTAGCAAATCCTACCTCAAATGTCTGAGGACCATAAATACCCAGCCTCTGATGTAGTGAAGGATGGGCCTTCCCAAATCCTGAGTGCTATTATCTCCATCACTATCTTGAGTTGTGTATTTACAGTAACTTACAGCTGCACATTCTTCACCGGACGGCCATATGTTTTATTATTCAACCAGATGTAGCCCATAAAACTGTTTTATCTATTCTGTGGTTTGCTTAGTACTAATAAAATAAACTTCAAATACCTAACCTAGTGGCTGTTCTGATATTGTAGCACTTCAGCAGAGTATGGTTTTGCTGTCTGGTGCACTGAAAATGTCCTGAAATCAAAGTGCATTTGGAAAGACATATTCCTGCTCCTAAAGATTTCATAAAGACCCTTACAATTTGAATGAATTGTGCTGTGCAGTGACTTGTTTTCCTATTGATTTCTAGGTTGATGGACCATAACCTTCATTGATAGTTCATTTTGGCTTCCTCCAGACTGAAAAGGAAATAGCAGTGAGTCTGTTCTCTGCCTTGGAGCCTACATTATTGATATTCTTTAATCATTATGTCGGAACATAAAGCTTCTGTTATGTTGCAATTATTATGTGTCCTTACTAGAATGTAGTTAGTGAAACAAAAATAGATGAGGCAGCCCACCACGGGGCTGTCCTGCTGTTCTCTGTAACACTGAGTACAACACACAGAACTTGGAGAAAGCTCCCCATTCATGCTGACTTTTTGGCAATAGTTGCACAAAAGAAATCTTTCTGAAGTTCTCGAAAGTGAAAATATCATAATTAGCATTTTAACCCAATAGGAGCAATACAGAAGGGTTGAGTTGCTTTTCGTATTATAATAACAGTATATTATTTTAAACTCCTCTTTCCCTACATACTTTTTATGAATTTCATATGATTTTTAAGAAATAAAATAACAAAACAAGATGATGAACATTTTGTAGGAAAAAGCTGACATGATTTTGCCAGATTTTAAAGTCTTTTGAGATTTTTTGGCTAGATTTTGTCTAAATGCCCAGGCAATGGGAAGTAGTCCTGTCACCCTGCTGTCATTGAGATTTCTTAAAACATACGAAGTTAAACATTCATAAGAATAAAATCCTTTATCCCTTTTTATTTTTACTATTCATTAAAGGAAAACAAATAGGTCTGATACTCATGCATGCTTACCAAAATAGATAGTAACATTTCTGAGAGTAACCACTGAAAGGCAACACATGTTAAGACGAATTCAGGCCAGGCGAGGTGGCTCACGCTGGTAATCCTAACAATTTGGGAGGCCGAGGCGGGTGGATCGCTCAAGGTCAAGAGTTCGAAACCAGCAAGAGCGAGACCCCATCTCTACTAAAAATCTCTACTAAAAATAGAAAGAAATAAATTAGCCAACTAAAAATATATAGAAGAAATTAGCCGGGCATGGTGGCGCATCCCTGTAGTCCCAGCTACTCAGGAGCCTGAGGCAGGAGGATCCCTTGAGCCCAGGAGTTTGAGGTTGCTGTGAGCTAGGCTGACGCCATGGCACTCTAGCTCTAGCCCAGGCAACAGAGTGAGACTCTGTCTCAAAAAAATAAATAAATAGAAAAAGACAAATTCAAAATGGGTGGGAGAGCCTAGTGGGTTTTTCATGGTTACTTCCTGTGACAGGAATTACCTGCAATTCACAGGATGTTTCTTGTCCCCTGCCCCTTCCTGGTACTGAGTAGCCCATGTGACTAGCTCCGGCTGACAGGTTGTGAGTTGAAGTGATGGGCTGCTGCTGCACTCGGCACTTTCCTATCTGTACAAATCTCTCCCGAGCTGTCGGGTTCTCTCTGGAACAACACCCAGCTATGTTCAAGGTGGTGGCTGCTCCAGCCATCTGGGCAACAGTGGACAAAGCTGCCACCCCGGTGTGGACATGAATCTCTGTTGACATTTGGGGGTTGGTTCTTATCACAGCACCACCTCGCCTATTCTGACAGATTTAAATAATAAACTTTTGCAATAGTGAATCTGATTCTTCATTTTGCCTCACAAATATGGTTGTCTACAGGAAAAACAGTGTAAAATTTTCGAGGAGCTTCATATCTCGGGGGTTCATACACTGTGATGAATAGACAGAAAGCAGGAAGGTCCGGGGTCACGAGGGTAGTCAGTCTTCTCTCCAAATCAGGGAACCAGAACTGCCTTGGGGTTCAGATGAGACCAGGGCTGAGGCTAGCAGTTATCTGTCCCCAGATTCCTGTTATTTTACAAGAGAAATCTGGTTAAAATGAACTTGCTTAAAAGAAGTTGCTTTGAAGAGGAAAAAAGCCGGGTAGGGGAGACAAAATATACAACTAGAATCAAGTAAGTAGACAGAGGTAACTGGTACTTATACACTCGTTATACGGATATGAATTTCAGAACTTTGTCTTTTTTAAGTGACAGCTGTGACTGCACATTTCCCCGCCTACTGCCTGCTGGTCAGGGAAACAGATTATGGGGCAGCCAGGTTACGGCCGTTTGCTTTCCCCTAGGGGACGGCGGAGAAGCAGGTGTGGCTGGAGATGAAAAGGCATGAGGTTCCCTTGCCTTTGTCACCTCCTGCCCCCACAGCTGTGAACGCTGAGCTTTTTACTGTCTCCGTGTTATGACCACAGGAACGCTCACATTTCACTTATTCAAAATAATGTGCAAGTCATAAGGAAAGTAAACTCGATCTCTTGAACTTCCCGAAAACCCTAACTTGCGGTGGGTGATCTTCGTTTTTAGAACACAAATGCAAGTTAGGACCCTTCTTCATGCTCTAGCTCCGTGTTATCCCGTGCAGTTCCTGTGACAGATTTTCTCTTTGCCCATAGCAATGTGAAAATTGTGAAGAAACTTTTTTTTCTTCTCGAAATGATGATATTGAGAACATCTGGTTTGTAGTCTTCTTAACAAAGTTTGTTCTACAGTGCCATTAAGTTTAAACATCTGTCATTAAATCAAGCAATTGACAAAATGCTCTATGTTGAATTCAACACAGGGCACTACATCATTAAACATCTTTTTTTGGAAACCAATTGAAAAAGAGTTAATTGTCTCTTTTTGGAAGAGAGTGGGTCCTAATCACCAAAGGTGTCTGTTTTCTTTCTCTAATGAGAAAATGTGTTCCATTTATTCTAGTAATTTTCCATTTTCTGTCCCACTGACTACTATATTTAATTACTCTAAATCACTCTCCACATAAAGACAATGATGTGCTTCTGAGAACCATTACAAAGGTATTGTTTTGTAAATATGTTCATCTATTTAAAAAGCACTGAAAGTTTTCAGCAGTGTTGCCCTCGCTGGTTCAGGCAGGGCTCAATGTGTCACTGGTTGCAGCAGAGTACAGGTGCTCATGACATTTTATGGTGCCAATGCCTTGCTCTGTTTTCACATTCTCCAGGGCAGAAGAACTGATCAAACATAACATGCAATGTCATTAGTTGTTAAAGCCAAAAGTGACAACAGATGAATATCATTAAGACCCCAGACCCTCTTAAATCCAGAAAGAGAAGTCAGGTTTGATGAGCAAAGAGGCTGCCAGGTTGCCCTTCCACACCTACACCCAGCCCATCCATTGCAGAACAGGTAGGTAACATGTGATGGGTTAAAGAGAAAGTTTCCCGATGACCTGATACCACTCACAAAGCTTTCACAGTGATGTCTTTTCAAGTGATGAAATAAAGCAGCGTTTCCTCTCAGTAGGAAACTCCAATGTCTTCCTTTCATTCCCTAAATGTAAGACTTTATTACTTATCTTTTATATACAGGATTCAATAATAAGAGAATATTTATTATGTTTTAAAAACATGGTTTCCAGTCAATTCTTTTTTAAAAAAGACTTTGCTTCTTAAGAAATCTATTACATAGGATCTCTTCTGCACCTAATTTTTTTAAGTTGGGTAAGATACCTTTTTTTTTTTTACTTTTTGGATGGCCATTAAATGATTCATAATGGCAAATCCCAAAGCACATAGGAAGAGAATAAAAATAAAGCAAACCAAGAAGCCTGGTGATGCGGAGGCTCTATGGGGTTCAAGCCAGAGCTTCTTCCCTTAACTAGCTGAAGAACATGGGCCAAATTACCTAATGTCTATTTTCCCAACTCCCCAGTGTTGGTAATGAATCCTACCTCATACACTTTTCGTGGAAATTAAATTAGATAATGCAGATAAGGATCCTGGCAGAGAAGTGCTTAAAAAAAAAGTAGCTATTCCTATTACTTCCAACAATTCTGAATATCTGACTCATTTCTGAATGTCACTGAGTATCTTAAGTTGTATACTTTACTCTTTCTTGTCAAGAAATAGGTGAACTTGGCACCCACGTTACTTGCTCTTGATGAGTCACGTTGAGATTTGACTTAAAATGAATTTTTTCCCCATTCTTACAGGAATTAAGAGTCTTACTGTTGTTCTTGGTGGGGTTTCACTGAAATGGAGACTCGAAGCACCTCCCTAATTAAAGTCGAGAAAGCAGTCACGTGAAAGACGTCCACTTGTCAACTCTTAGAGCCAGGCTGAACCCGTTATGCCTATGAATGGTATCACACATTATAATGTCCTGGTTAGCCCACTTAAAACTAGCATTAAAATAGAACTTGGGTAGGTAGACATTTTTTAAATCTTTTTAAAATTTGAAGAACAAAGCAAGAGAGTGCCTTACAAATGCAACCCTTGGGTGTTGTCTTCCTTCTCATTCAGGAAGATCAACTCTTTGGCCACCTGTGCCCACACTTCCCCCAGAAAAACCTCCCCTGTCCTCTGTCTCAAAGGTTACAGACAACCACTCAATTAATACCTTTACTTCATTCTAAAAATCCATAAACCCAATTTTAAAGTAAACCTCAACACCATAATGAGACACTGTAATATTTTGCATCCTGCTTTTAAAAACGTTTTAGCTCTAATCATAAATGGGGAGAATATTGCTTAAATATTAGTACCACCAAGTGGTACAAACATTTCTAGAATGATCTTCAGCTAGTTCCCAAAAGGTAATTTATAACAAAAAGTGTTAAGATAGTTTTATCATTTGTAATAAGCAAATAACTTTATTTTTATAAAATTTTAAAAATTAGAGCTATATATGATGATAAATATATAATTTGTATGGGGTATTCATATTGCATTTCATCTCATCCTCTGTTTACATATAAGGGGACTAAATGTCAGTATGTGACCAGATAAAACACTGATACAAAACTTGAATATGGAGTTTAAACAAGTCTAATTTTCAAATTGTATCCTTCCTTATGCTATGAATAAGGAAAACATTACAATGTAAAACCTTCTTGAATGGACAGTTCAAATTTTTAAATGAATTCAGCCCTTTAGATTTGAATTCTAGTTATTTTGAACAAAAGTCCACTTCCTGGCATTGCAAGGAAAAATGTTTTTAAGGTGGTTTATTGAAAAGCTTCCTAAAGGATCCCATACCTCAAGATGGTTTTCAAGGCAAACAAAGTCTGAAGAGATGAGTGAAAATTAATCAGGTCCCTAAGCTTAACTTCCTCCTGGGATTAGCTCCACCTGGAAGTAAAATGTCCGAGGAACAGTATTGCAGGTATGGTTGGTGTTAGACCCAACCCACATTACTTCTAGGGTCAGCATCCTCTACTACAAACAGAATGGAGAGAACTGAGTGTGTTTTCTTTTGGTTGAGAGGAGAAAGAATTTTGTTTACCCTAGTAACTTCAAAATATTTATGAAGATTTGAGTTGGGTTTTTTTTTTTTTTTAATCTCATCTACCTTCATGATGGAAGCAAAGCATTTCTTCTATATTCTTTAGATTTTATAGAAGCTTGGTGGAAAATATATTTTCCAATGTGCATCAGAAGTGAATGTGGAATTACACCAAACTACACGATAATTAGCATCTGGGGCTACACTCTGATTTCAGAAGTAGTATAAATTTACTGACAATTCTGAAGATAAACATCCCAAGATAAACAAATTAAAGTAGGTTCTGGTAGCTTCTATTTAATTTAATAGATGTACAAACATAGGAAAATTGCAAAGTAGCAAATAAAATTTGTTATGAGGATTGCCCAAAGAATAGGTGGAATTCTATCAATTGTATTTTCTTTCTTATTGTCGTTTTTTCTGAATTTCCTAAAAGCATTCAATGGGAGATGATTGCACAGGGTGTGTGCACAACAGCTGGTTTAAAAGGAGGTCAGAATTAAATTTAATGACAAGAAATATATTTACAATATAATTACAAATATGTAGGGAAAGTTATGTATTGAAAAGACTATAGAAAAATGAAAATACAGTAAAGTCTTAGTAGTGTTTACCTTTGGGTGGTGAGTCTATGGACAGTTTTGTTTTTGTTTTTTGCCTCTTTGTACTTTGTGTTTTCTGTATTTAGTAGTAGTATCATTAATATAATGACTATCTACATATACACACATATATAAGTTCTATTTACACGTTATTCAAAGTTAAATGACATAAAACATCCCTATATCTACATAGGTCATGCTGCAAACCTCTTTAAGAACCTGATAGTAAGACTGTGATATGGTTGGATGACTCCATTTACTCAGAGCATTTGTTTTTCAATAGGACTTTCATTGGCAGAGACCTGCCTTAGCCGTTTTGGTCTGTCTCTACTATTCTAATGTCTTAGCAGGACCTCAAACTCAGTGTGTCCAAGACAATACATGTTATCTTCCCAGTATGAAGAATCACACATACGTACATACCTCCCAACTCCACAACTTCTATAAATGAAGTCACCGGTGATTCAATACCCACAAACTCATTTCTGAGTTCTCCTTTTTATTGCCATGGCCACTGTCCCATTTCTCAATTCATTACCTCTCTGTGACAACCACAGCAGCCTCCTCACTTTTCTTCCTGGCTCTACCTTTATCCCTCCCCCAGCCGCCCTCCCTGACGTATAATAAAAACAGCAATCTGTTGTTTGCCCTTAGAAAACCCCTCAGGGGCTGAACATTGTCATCAACAGTCGCTCCAGCTGTACAGATCAGAGCTGGCTACCCATTGTCCCCCAAAACAAGCCTTGTGTTTCCTCCCAGTACTCACACTTGTCTAGCCTCTGGGAACATGCTACCCTTGCATCACTGCCTTTCGAAATCTTTGCTGCTGCAAAGCTCTGCGCCAAAATTGCCTCCTTCATGATAATCACATCCCAGTTGGAGGTTCTCCTTTGAACCTCCCTTGGCATTTTATTTGTGCTTCTCTCAACACCTATCAAAATCTGCCGTGTGAAATAGTTACCTGTAAACTCATTTCTGAGCCCCACTATACTGAAAACTCAGGAAGGGTAGTGACTCAGACGTCCTCTTCTTTGCATCTATGTTTGGCACGGTATGAGCCTTCTACCCGTGTTGGTTGAATGTAAAATACGGATTGTGATGGTACAGAAAATCCTGCAAATTGGAGACCTGGAGACTTCGAAGAATGAGTTGTTATCTGTAAAGCTCTCAGCGCCTGGCACATCATAAGCACCATGGAAGTGTGAGCTATTAGTCCTATTCACTGCTCATCCGGGAAAGGCAATGGCTCAGATACCCAGCTACGTCAAAAGAGTGAAAACTAAATAGAACAAACACATTTTCTAAAATGCAGAGCCCACTACACAAATTACAGGGCAAGAGACCAGTAAAAAGCCCTGCCCAGCTAAAAACAAAGTTGCCTAAGCATCAAGGCAAACAAAGAGCAACCTAAAGACACCTAAGGAGAGGGGAATTGGAGAATGAATTCCCTTTAAGGGACATTCCTACCCCTATCTGACCTCCAGACTTATCCCTGGGGCTTGGAAAGTCACTCAAAACAGTATCTTTTATCCAGTGACTTGGAGGGTCCATGGCAAAGGGAAGCATGGCCTTTTTATATCTATATAGTGAAAAGTAAGATGGGGAGGGGAAAGTTAAGCTGTGCAGTCTCTGGAAGGCACCTCCCCTTCAATTTTCTTTTGCATTTTTGCATGTGTCTGTAGTGGTCACCTAAAAAGAGGGCTTGCCTGCCCCCTGGCACCAGTTCTGAAGACAGCCTGGGAAGCAGGTGGGTGGGACCACTCAGCCCTGCTCAGCCGGGGGCGCCTAACCATCAGCAAACTAGCCCACATTATTCTGCAAGCCCCTGAGAAAGAGTCTTCTTGCGAATGTGAAGCAACTAACGTTCATTCCCAGAGGATATCACTGCAATTAACAAAGAAGTTAAAGAATTTCGATTTCAGGGAAAGTGTTTACAAATAAATACAACGAACTCTTTTCTATGAGACAGATGCCAGACAAAGAGAGTGATTCCCCCTTCTGTGCAAGTTAGCCTCCCATTTGTAGCAGGAGGCAGTTTCATGATATCTTGTTGGAATGGAAAGTTAAAAAAATGCGTGTAATAATGAGCCTTCTTATGAAATTTAATCAACATTTTTGTGTCCAGTATTTTTTAGGAAATAGGATTATCACATGAAAAACCTCGTATCACCCAGTTGTATTTTAACTCTCATTGCTTCAGAAACAACGGGACCTTAGCAACGGCAGCTATGCGAAGTTCTTGGCTCTGAGACACAAGGATTCTCTTAGAAACTGAAGAAATTACATCCCAGGATACCAGCTATTTGTCTTTCATCATTTTATATTCAAAATATTGACAATGTCCCCGGCAATTTGCTATACACATATCATCTCATTTAGTAGGTACAACAAGCCTAAGAGGTATAATGTTTGTGGTATCGTAAGTCCAGACAAAGAATTCAAAGTAAGTTTATCATTAACAAAAGAAGAAGAAAAGAAAAGAGAAGTGAAGAGAGAAAGAAAGAATGAAAGAAAGAGAGAGAGAGAGAGAAAGGAGGGAGGGAGGGAGGAAGAAGGGAGGGAGCGATGTTCTCACCTGTCAGAAAGTGGGGACCTTCATGCCCTAGATTGTTACCTCATCAACATTCCAGGCTTTCTTTTACACACAAGGTCAACTAGATGTTCCTTCCAGAGAACAATTGCTTTTGCTTATAGGATTGTTCCAGGAGTCAGATATGGGAGAGGGGGACAGCACAGAAGAGAAGGGTCTGTATAAAAGTTACCAAAATTCAAGGAGTCTCTTTGAAAGGAATGCTGAAAACATACATTTTAAAAAGATCCCAATGTTTGTCCAGTGAAACATTTCATATGTATAAAGTGATGAACTGTTTATCCAGAGAAGTAAAATATCAAGGATCCTTTGATTAGCTGAGATTTTAACTTTCTTTGTCGAACTACAGACGAATAGCATTATATTACTACAGAGGGATGATCCTTCACCAAAATGTATCTTCTTTCTTTTGTGATAAAACTCAAGTGTTTCAGTAAGTTAGCCAAGTTCACACAGATTGCATAAAAGTGCTTGCATGGAAAGTCAGTCTTATTAGCCTCAGACCTTTGCATTTTTTATTCTACTTCTCTGATTTGTTTATCTGCAAATGACAATAATAGCTCTTCCCTTGGAGGGATTTTGTAAAGAGTAAATGAGACAATAATATATCTAAAATGTTTGGCATAGTTTATGGGCTGAACTCCGTCCCCTCACAATTCACAAGTAGAAGTTCTAACCCCAGCACCTCAGAATGTGACTGTATTTGAAGGTAGGGCCTTGAAAGAGATAATGAAGGTAAAGTGAGGTCATATGGGTGGACCTTAACCCAATATGACTGGTGTCCTTATAAGAAGATATTAGGACACAGACACACACGGAGATCATGTGACAACACAGGGGAAGATGACCATCTATCCAGGAGCCAAGGAGCGTGGCTTCAGAAGAAACAACCACACCCATCTTAATCTTGGATTTCCAGACTTCAGAACTGTGAGAAATAAACTTCTGTTGTTTAAGGCACCTATCCTGTGGTGCTTTGTGACGGCAACCCTAGTAAACTAATGTTGCTTATGTTAGGAGTCCAGGAAACATGACTTATTTCTATCTCCCGTCCCCAGGGTCAGAGCCCATTTTTACTGATAGTAAGTGTTCATTAAAAAATGAAAAAAGATGGCAGACATGTTAGGCAGGGATCAAATCTGCAGGTGGCAGATACAGGCCAGGAGGGTGGTTCCTAGCGGTGAGAAGCTGGGAACCAGTTGGGGAAGGGACTGCAGCAAAACAGAACCCCTGACGATCATGTATCTCAATCACCTGGTAACACCCACACTTCCTGTGAGTCCACCCCCGGACCAGGCCAATAAAAGGAAACCACCTGGGAGTCCTCCACATCCTTCTCCACTCACGGAGACTGACTGTCCTCTCTCTGGAACGTATTTTCACTTTGTACAGCTCCCTTCTTTCTTCCTTCTTTCCTACAGTGAAAGCTGTTTGTGTGGAATTCTCCTGGCTGTGCTCACTCCTTCGCACTGGCCCTGCTTGCGATTCTTCCAAACAAGCAGCCAAAGAACCAGGGCATTTCTCTTCCAAAAACCCAACCCTGACAGGCCCTCAGCAAGCCCCTTGCGTATGACAGGCCTCTTTGAGAAAATGCACGAAACTTTACTGTTACTGGGCCTGGCACGGTCAGCAGGCTCAGCTTGTCCTTTACAGGACTGAAGACAACGTTTTGGATGTGAAGGAGCCAATGAAGCCGCCTGAGCTCCCACCTTATTCTCCGGAAATAACTGAAGCGGTAGAAAAATCCTATTTTCTTGATTGATAATAAAAAATATTTTGTGATAGTTTCTTAAAGAATAATGGTTCAATTCCCTCCTTTTTGCAGCTCATAGTGATAACAATAAAACTGACAAATATCTCACCTAATTTAATTTGCAAGATGCATGGGATTATTCCCCATGCCTATTGGTAAGAGATAAATACATAAATTATTACATATTAATAAAGGAGGAAAAAAATAAAGATTAAAAAAATACTGCTAAACTAAGATTCCCTCATCACTGCCTGAAGCATGCTGGATTATCACACAAATAAGTCACTGACAATTGGGACGTGGATGGCGAAATATTCCTGAGAAACCACTCCCGGCTAATGGGAATAATCTTCCATACTCACCCCAGGTGAAATCTGTGCTCGCTTAGCTGCCATAGTCCGTTAAGTCTCAGACTCATAAAATGGCAAAAGAAGCACTAGATTGCCCCTTCAGTTGTCACAATCCTGCCTGACAGTGACAAAGGAGCATCTAGGCCGTGGCCCTTGTGGTGATAGGTTTGAAACTTAATGGGAAAAAAAAATTGAACCTACGTACCTACATCTTAAGGCACTGGCATATGCCTTAGAGGTTATCATTTCTAGAGATTTAAGCACTAAGAATTTGCTTTTGGTATTTCCTGAGCAGGAAAATACCTAGAACTGTATCATAAACTTTTGGTGTTTATAAATCTTTACTGAGTCTGAAGGATCAGGAGTGGAGTACCAAACTGATTTTTTTTCTGAGTGCATATTCTCTCTAAATATAATGAAACTTACATGGTTGTTTAAGAAAGTGAGAATAATTTCACTAAAATGTAATTCATTTAAAAATTCATTGCAAGTTGTCACCCATTGGTTTTGTGGTGTAGAGGAACACTCAGGAGTCAGACTGCTTATGTTTAGCTACTAAGACTGCCAGGTCCAAACTGTGTCCTTGAGCAAGTTATTCTACCTCTCTGGGCCTCAGTTTCCTCATCTGTAAAATAAGGATAATAATTGTGTTTGTGTCGAAGGGTTCTTGTGAGCCTCAAATAAACAAATGCATTAAAAAGGCTTAGAACAGTTAGTAGCGCACAGTAAGCACTCAAGAAATTTTAGATATTATTTTTCATGTCCTGTCAGTGGTGATAATAACTAATAATTTACAACTTTAGAAATTTTCCTCTCTTTAATGGTTTTTAAAAAGATGACGCTAAGGAGATAAAGGAAGCTGTAAGTACAAACACCTCCGTGAAAATGCTAGTGCCTGGGGAGTATAGTTGCATTAATTCACTATGATGACTACACAGCTTTGTAGCAACAAGACTGCCTTATCCAGACAGAGGCTGATTAACCAACGAGAGGCGTGAGAAAGCAATTCTGGATCCAGAATTGAAAAGAAACAGTCAAGTGAAGTTGTGAAAAGTTGTAAATGATATTTTGTAGCTCTAGCACAATTAAATGTGTCAAATATAAAATACAAAGTTATTGGCTAGCAGCGCAGAATCTGGCTTGTAAATAAGGAATTGGAAGAGAACAGAGAGTCATAAATCAGGGAGAAAAGTAAGCATTCTACTTAATCTTACACTTGGCTGTTAGGCATTTTTTAATTTAAAGTTAGATTTTTTACAATTACCGATATTACATAATTGCAATATTCACATACATACACATAACTTTAGAATATTTTTGATTTTCACAAGATCTCAAACTATTAAAAATACATCAAACCAAAACACACATATCCCTTTACAGCAAGCGGAGAATTCCAATTCGTCCACACACACATTTGGGAATATTAGCCTTAAGCAATGGGTCTCGCGCAATGCCCTGAAGAATAACAAACTGACATGTTCCAGAAGAGCTTCGCACCCAGTAGCCTGGTGAAAATGCACACAACTTTACAAGCTTGAAGAGTAGCCAGATACCCTGGCACTTCGCTGCAGCCTACTCTAGGAAATTTGTGAAAATTTTTCAGGAAAAAAACAGTATATTTTAGTAATTATTCTAACATAATCTGACAGATAAATTAGTGTCCTCTCTAGATCTCAATTTCTTCAGGGAGGAAGGAAAATTCTTTTTCCCCCTTCAGGGAGGGGGAACAGATCCAGTTGTCTCTAAGTTACCATTTCATTTCTGACATTCCTCTAATCTTTGGAAAATAATTTCTCCTATAACTAGCTTTCAGTAAATATTAAGAAGGAATGAGGCCAGGTACAGTGGCTCACACCTGTAATCCTAGCACTCTGGGAGGCTGAGGCAGGTGAATCGCTCAAGGTCAGGAGGTCGAAACCAGCCTGAGCAAGAGCAAGACCCCGTCTCTACCAAAAATAGAAAGAAATTAATTGGCCAACTAAAAATATATAGAAAAAATTAGCTGGGGCATGGTGGCGCATGCCTGTAGTCCCAGCTACTTGCAAGGCTGAAGCAGCAGGATCGCCTGAGCCCAGGAGTTTGAGGTTGCTGTGAGCTGGGCTGATGCCACGGCACTCTAGCCCGGGCAACAGAGTGAGACTCTGTCTCCAGAAAAAAAAAAAAGAAGAAGAAGGAATGAATATGTTATATTCACCATTCTCTATGTGGCATATAAAGTTTCTTTGAAGTCTACAACTTATATATGAAGCTGACTTCAACTCCTCTTATCCCATCTGATGGATTTTGTTTTAGAGTATATTAATATTTCTCATAAAACAAACTTTTAAAAATACCTACTCATGTGTCTTTGCTTTGATTCCCTGAGTAAATTAGAGCTACTGAGTCTAAACGTTGTTCCAGTGTCTTCAAACTAACTGTCTACAGGTCAGTCGTCCTGGTATGTGTCACCTTAACCATGTTTTACTTTCCTAAGTTTTGCTTATTTTTTAAAAAGTTGATTTAATGTTGTTCAAGGTATCCTCACTTTGCCTCATTTCCAGATGAGCATCTTGAAAAGTTGAGACTCATCCCTCTCTGCCTTTTAAGGCTAGAGAACAAGTTGGCATTGAATAGTCTGGCAGCGGAGATGGAGATGCCGCCCGCGCAGGACGCGCAGTGGAGTTATGGAGGTAGCTATATTGGGCAGGAGGTTTCCGTTAAATGATGTCTTGGGCTTGCCATCTTTCACTGTAATTGCTGTGTCCGGGAAGTTGACTGTCTCTGGAGATTAATCTATTTTAAGTTTAATGGATCAGTAGAAGCTACTGAAAGACTGGTACAACTCTTTCTCCTTGGCCTTTCCAGTGCAAATGAAGACGTTGCTGTCTGTAAGGCTGCACATGCCACACGCACCAACATTCCACGCCGCCCCACCCTCAGAAGAAACCACCTTCCACGGACTTTACACTTTATGTACTGAAAGTTTTTTATACTAAATCACTTGAGTTTATCAGTAATAATATATTTGTTTTCCTATGATATATATATATATACAGAGAGAGAGAGAGAGAGTCTCTTCTAACCAGTGTGAAATGATTTGTGTTACCAAACTGAATTGATACAATGCCAAGAAAAAGTAAAGAAAATTCACACACATTTATTCAATCTATATATGCCTTGGCCTTATTGCAGGCAAATGTGCAATTTTCATGACCTTTTATTTGAAAGAATTTTGGCATTCAAAGATGTAACCTTTGTGGATTAATAAAAAGCCAACGTAAATGTCTGCGGCACATAGTCATTAGTGATCTTTCTGAAAAACAGATGCAAATCACACGCTGCTCTGTGGTGAAAAGTCGCTTAGCTGTTGAGGACCCGGCCCGTTCCCAGCTCCCCCTTCGACAGCTCTGGCGTTCTCTGCTTGTTGTTGTCTGTCCAGAAGCACTAGTGAGAAAACGATAAAACTGTTCCTTTTGGGGGAATTAAAAAACGGCATCAAAAGTAAAGATGAAAGAGACGCAGACTGAGAAAGCGACGATTTTCATTTCGTGTTCGTTCGGTAAATGAAGTGCTTTTCTACAGACCACTGCACAGGCATTGGGGACGCGGTGACGAACAAATTAGACGAGTCTCAGTCTTCGTGGAACTTACAAACTATGCAGATGCTGTGAGCGAGCGTCACAGCGTCCTGACTGAGCCGAGGGCATCGCGGATGGCCTGTCTGAAGAAGCAACATTTAACCAGAGTCCTGCGGGATGAATAGGGCTGCAACAGGCTGAGTTGTGCCCCCCAATTCATATGTTGCAGCCCTAACTCCTGGTACCTGTGAACATGACCTTATTTGGAAACAGGGTATTTGTAGAGATAATCGGGTTAAAATGGGGTCTTTCGGGGGGTGGGGGGAGCCCGAATCCAATACGACTGGCATCCCTATAAAAAGGGGAACCTTGAGACAGACATGCACTCAGGGAGAAGCCGTGTGAACAGGAAGACGACCGTCCACAAGCCAAGGAGAGAGGCTCAGAACAGACCCTTCTCTCACGGCCCACAGGAGAAACCCAGCCTGCCAGTGTCCTGACCTCAGACTTCTAGCCTCTGGAACAATGACACCATAGATTTCTGCGTGGAAGCCACCTAGTCTGTGGTGCTGCACTCTGCTGTGGCGGGCCCAGGAAACAGATACGGGGGTACCAAGAAATGAAAGTAGAGAAGAATGTTGTAGGCCACACTGAGGACTTTAGATTCTCTATTACAAGTGTAACAGGTGTGACACGGTCCAGTTTACATTTTGGCAAGATCCACCTAGCTGCTATTTAGAGAATAGATGGGGGACGAGCAAGAATGCAAGCAGACAATGGCAGGTTTCCAGTGAAGAGGTGGCAGCGCTGAAATCAGGGTGGTGTCAGTCCGGTGGCGAGAGTGGCCTGAGTCAGGATTGTTTTGGAGATTGTGGAGTCAGTAGGTCTCAGTGGACCAGACATATGGCAATGAGTTGTGGAAACGGTGGCTTCTAGGACTTAGGAACCTCTAGTTTGCACAACGGGGTGAATGGTGTCCACTTCTGAAATGAAGCGTGGAGCGAGAGGAGTGCATTTAGAATCACTGGTCAAATAATTTTTGGAAATACTAAGTTTGAGATACCTGTGAGATATCTAAGTATAACTTTTAAGTAGATGGTTAAACATCGAAATTTGGAGCTCAGAAAGTCTGAATATGTAAAAGTGAGATTTGTTGGTTTATAAATGGTATTTAAAACTGTGGGAAAAGATGAGATGAACTAATCTAAGGATGGAAGGGAGAGTGAGAAGAGAAGGAGGAGCTTCTTTTGGAGGAAGCTTAGTTCAGGGTTTCTCAATCTTGGCTCTGCTGACATTGGGGCCAGATAGTTCTTAGCGGTGGGGGCTGCCCTGTGCATTGCACGATGTTTAGCAGCATCCAGGGCCTCTACCCATTAGAAGTTAGCAGCATTCTCTCAGTTATGGCAACTAAAGATGTCTCCAGGCTTTGCCAAATGTCTCCTGGGGCCCCAAATCACCCCTGATTGAGAACTACTGGTATAGAAGGCAAGCAAAGAAAAAGTATAAACAGTAACTAGAGGAGGACAAAGACAAGCAGAAGGGCACAGCATATCAGAAGCCAAGAGAAAAGACTATCTCAGGAAAATTCAAATCACTGCAGAAAATCAAGGAAGATGCCTATCAAGGAAGATGTGACCATTAGTGACCTTAGTAAGGGTAATCCTGGTGGTTCAGTAGGAGCACAGGCCAAATTGGTGTAGGTTATAATTATAATTATATTTTTATTTACACACTTGGTGATATATATAGTCAGATTTTACTAATATTTGTGTAATTGTTTAATGTGTAATATATCAAATGCTGTTGGTTGCCTACTCAACAAAAATTCCTCCTTGTTAACAGAACTTCGGTTTTTTCTGATAACGTGTACCAATGGGAAACTACAAAGTCAATGGTGGCAATCCCATTCTTGCCAGCGACTGGTTTAGGAATAGGCTTGCAATGTAGGTGTAGTCAACAATGACAAGAGAAGAACTCTAACGGCATCTGGTAAATGTTTTCTTGTTGAGACAGAGAACCAGGAAAGGATACCCACCTTCCTCCTCTAGATGCAAACTCTCAAAATCCCTGGAGGATTTAGCCACTTTTTATTTTCTTTCTTTTTTTTTTTTTTTTTTTCTGAGACACTGGGTCTCACTATGTTGCCCAAGCTGGTCTTGAACCCCTGGGCTCAAACGATCCTCCCGCCTTGCCTCCCAAAGTGCTGGGGTTACAGGCATGAGCCACCACGCCCAGCCAAGGCACTTGTAACACAATTTTTCTCCCCACTACATTAAGAAGAATTAACTTGCAAACAAGCCAAACTGTAAATGCAGCAAGAGGAAAAATGGGAAGAGCGTGGATTCTTGAATGATGTGGCTGGAACTTTGAATTAACCAAGCTGGAAGCCATCCATCGTCAGACGTCTTAATAACTTAGACTTAATTTCCTGCAACCTCCGATCTGCTCTCAGTTGTTTGTATTTCTTTGTTTGTTCATTAGCATTTATCATCACCCCAGCATGTTTCCCTTGGGAATCCTTGTTCTGTTGTCAACAACCTCTGGGATACCATGATCTTTTTCCTCTGATGTTCTGTTCTCTTACTAAGCTGAATGGAATTTGGAGTTCCGTATTTCACAGTTTTCCAAAATAAGACAAATTGGCCACTGTCACCTCTTGATCCTTGATCTGTCCTCTTTTGCAACTGGTCTCTTTGGAAGTCCAGGCCATTCAGTTAGCTCTTCCCTACCCAAGCTGCTGTCGTCCACTGCTCTTCCCTCGGCACCCACACGCCTGGAGCCTTTTTGCACCTGGCTACCGCCACCGCTCTCCTCCTCACCCCATCAGAGCCTTAGGAACCGTCTGATGATCGTTGCCAACCCCCAGCTTCACATGTCAATGATCTTTAGTGACCTTCAGTCACACCTTCCGCTGGCACCTACGCTCCTAGCTACACCTGGGACGTCACCATCACCTGAAACTACTCCACCTCTGAGATCTTAAACTCAGAAATTCTTTCCTCTTTTACGAGCTCTGGCTCCCTCCCTCTGTTTACCCTCAGTGTGACCCTGGATTCTCTGCCCTCCCTAATCTCCCACGAGTCCCTTTCTGTACGTAAAACATAAATGGAAGCCCCTTAGAAACTGAGAACCATAATCAGGTTTAGGGTATTATGACCACCTACTTATTGCACTTTTATAACAACCCAGCCTAAGACCACACTTGTTCAACCATTTCAATTAAATTTTAACCAGCACTCAGAATTCCCACATCCTCAGCCACCTCGTCAGAAGCCAGGACAACGTACTATGAGATTTTCCCACCCTTGATTCCAGGCTGTAGAAACTACAGAAGAAAATTAAATGACCACATATAGCCCACATTTATGCCCTGAACATCTAGAAAGACATTTCAAGGAAACAAAAACAAAAAACAGTCTTCCTACCGCCTGAAGGGGAGAACAGATGCCATAAAGAAGATGCCTCAAAATGTTTGTTTTATTTCCCCTAGGGTCACCTTTCCATCCCTACGGCCAGCCTTGGACAGGTGCCCAGGCGTGTCCTTTTCCCTGCTTGGCTATCTCTCCCTTCCTCTTTCACGCCGTCCATCCTAGAGATGCCGCGGTCGGGCAGCGGAGGAGGCGCCACTCTGAAAGGCAGCCGGCTCTGCGGTCAGCACATACACCAATCCCCAACACAGGTAGGTTTAGGTCTTTCCAAGTCTTCAAAGTGGATCACCTACCCCCACCCCGCCAAAAGAAAATACACTTTCTTTTTCCGTATGTCTTGACTCTAACAACACAACTGTAATATATTACAATAGAGTTGCATCATTCAAACATTGAATTAACGGGTATTTAATATTCCAGCTCAATGAAAGAATAATTCAATTTAATACAGAATGACATAACTTGATGCTGACAAGCCAATCGGTATGCTTCACCGTGGGGTCAGGGGAAGCAAGTGTGTGACTACGCTGTTCCTCGCCCAGCCCCTGCATTGTAAGCATCTCAGTCACAGTGAGTGCGAGTCTGTTGTTCAGACATGTATTCCTTATTTTTTTATCGGACAGGGCCCTTCAGTGTCAGTTGATAATGTCATGTCTTGCTCAACCCTAGAACACCTGCTCTCCTCCAATCCTGGGACTATTACTCTCACTGAAAGTATATGTCACCTACATGGTGGCACCATGGGGATTTTTAATTCTGTCACTTGTTTTAACTTATGTCTTTCTCACAGTGTGTCTACCTTTTCAAGGCCAACTGCCCTGTCGTGTACTTAAAAAAAAAAAGTTTCTTTAACATGGTAGAATATATATAACATAAAATTTATCGTTTTAACCATTGCAAATGTACAATTCAGAGGCATTAAGTACATTACAATGCTGTGCAATCATCACCACCGTCCATTCCAGAATTTTTCATCATCCCAAACAGAAACTCTGTACTTATTAAGCACTAATCCTCCACTCCCTATGCTTTTGATTACATAAAATATTTAATACTATGGCATTTTGAATTCCCTTCTGTATGATATATTTTCTTTGGTCTATGAACATTTTGATTTCTCATCCGTGTATGCTTCTCTTTCCTCTGCTTTGCTCTCAAAATTCTACTCCTGGTTTTCTTGACCTCTAGTCAGGCAGAATTCCTCAGTATTCGGTGCCCTCCACTGCCGCCTGCCCTGCCCACTCACCTCTTCTCCCTCATTAAACTGGAAATGCCTTGGCAGCCAAGACCATGCCTGTCACACCTGTATCCTCAGTGCTGGGCATAGCAGATGGCACAAAGTAGACTATAAATATTTGCTGGATGAATGACTAGAAGAAAACAGTCGTCACAGTTGTATGAATACTTGCTGAGTGCTGTGTTAAGCCACTTCCATGAATTTTTTTCATTACAGGCAGGCACAATCATTAATCCTGTTCTGCAGGGGAAGACGGTGAGGCTTAGGTCACTCAACTAGAACATAGTAAAGCCAGGGTTTGACCTCTTAGGACTCTGACTCCAGAATCTGGACTCTTAACCCTTTTACCATCCCACATCTGTCTAGGCATTAATATAAATTAACCTACTTGTGATGGTAATCTCTAGCCTCCAAGAACTTTGCAGGGAAGATGCTTAGATTCCCACCCAATCTTAGCACTTCATTAACATCATTTATTGAGTGTTAAATGTAAGCAGTATTTGGTGTATCTGTATAAATCGAGTTCAGTTTCCTAAATTAGCATCAGAAGTCAAAGAGTGATAGGTGAACAAATACTGGGAGCAGTGGAGATGGAAGAAGGAAAGCTGTTATTTTCTCTCACATTTAAAAAATGTCTTTATACGTTATGGAAGGTTACCTTTCCCAATTACTTGCTGTCTTTGTTATAGGAGCGCTCGCCTCTCTCATGGACATACGGGCTTGGTTGTTCGGCTCGCCTTGCATATGTCTTAGAGAACAGCCACCCCTTCAGCTTGGACCTGCAAGGAAGGAGACGTGCAAAGCAGAGCCAAGCAAAGCCCTGGTCTGTCTGCAGTCGACAACCATGGCAGCTAGAAGTAAGCTTTGTGGTAAGTCCTTAAGGTTCTGGGGTGTTTGTTCCCAAGCATCACTTACTGAAAGTTGAGTAATAGACACCTTTTTATGGGTTGAATTGTATCCTCCCAAAAGACATTGAAGTTCAAACCCCAGAAGCTGTGAATGTTATTTGAAAATAGGGTCTGGTCTTTACAGATGACCAAGTTAAGATGGGGTCAGTAGGGTGGGTCCTGGTCCAACATGACTGTCTTTACCCAAAGGGGAAATCTGAACACAGGGAAACACAGAGGGAAGATGATGGGAAGAGACACAGGAAAAAGACCACCGACCTTCCACAAGCCAAGGAATGCCTGAGGTTGCCAGAAGCGAGGAGAGAAGACTGGAACAGATCCTTCTCCAGTGCCTCAGAGGAACATGGCCTTGCTGACACCTTATTTCAAATTTCTGGCCTTCGAAACTGTGAGGCAATACATTTCTACTGATCTATGCCACCAACTTCATGGTACTTTCTTATGACAGCCCTAGCAAACGAATGGAAGAATTCATTCATCACTAACTATATAAAGTCATTGAGAAAATAAATGTTATATAGAATTTAAATGTAAAGAATTTTCCAGAGTCAACCCTTAGGGAATTTACTGGCAGTCCTTAAAAGAGCTAAATAGAAAAGTCCTCGGACATCAAACTTGTTTTAGTATGTATGACTTTTAGCTTTTTAGGAAAGATGTAAGAAAATAAATATTCTAAACTTCAGAAGAGGCTTCAATCACTATCAAGAAGATATCAATTTTTAATCAAATATACATATTAGAATAATTTTCTCATTCTATGATCTCTTTGCTGTAGTAAATGAAACACTGCAGGTTATATCTTTTCCTCTAACGTTCACTGAAAATATATAGGATTTATGTATTTTCTGTATAATAAAATATAACTGTAATACTGATCTGTTCCCTGTGTCCCCAGGATAAAAATTCATTCTCTATAGATCATGTGCTATATGTGAAAAACATACAGTCCTTATAAAATGCTTTAAAGCCTGGTGGACACCACTGAGAATTGGCCCAGCTCCTTCAGCACCATTTATAAAAGGTCTATAAATCCATCTGTTGTTATACCTTGGACTTCTCAAAGCTGGTCCCATGTGCAGCTGACTCAGAAATGGGGGATGCTACATAGGATTTGAAGAGCACCTCAAGATTCAGCATAAGTTGTCCTTTACCCTACACGTAGCTGACTCCCAAGGACTAGTTATATTATATTTGAAGCATTGCATATTTCAACTAGTACAGTCAGGAAGGCTGAAAGATTGATCCTGTTTTATTAGCCAAAGCAGACTTTCGTGTATCAGATTAGCTGAGCTCTGCAAAGGATACTGGTAAGTTGTTCCCCAGGTGGAAAGGTGGAAAAGGTATTAAAATTCTTCAGTGTCTCCCCAGAGCCCCAAGAAAAAAAACCAAATCCTTAGCAAGGCAGATGTAAGCCCTCTGAGAGCTGGCCTCCGGTTTCCTCCCCAGACTCATCTGTCTGACTCCAGCTACACTGAATTATTTAAAAAGGAAATTTTCTAGTCCTCTTTTTCTCGATAACTCTGCCTTGGCTGATTTACCATGTGGCCTAATTTTAATTAGGATTATTAATGCTGGCTGCAACAACTGAAAACACTGAAGTCTTCGATGGCTTCACAGAAAGCATTAATTGTTGCTTGTAAAGAGCCCAGAGTGGGTCTGGTTGCCGCCCGCCATTTTGTATCCACATCAGCCGATAAAGGAGCCCCCTGGTGCCACAGCCCAGCCCTCCAGAGGGCCATTGGCCAGCACTAGTCACAGGGGCCAGCCTCCTTCTAGAAAGGCAAGACTTAGGAGGGAGCACATGGGCTCTTCGTTGGGCGTCCTCCCTGCCTAACCCCCACCCCAGCCTAGGCAGTGTCCAGGCCATAGCCTGCAACCACTGCCTTGCAAATACTTGCTACCTGCCTTTCATCATTAGATGAAGAGTGCTTTAAAGTGTGTCTGCACCTTATTTGTTTTGTACCTAGAGCTCCCAGCAGCTTTCTTGTCACACTGTAAGTGCTCAATAAATGTGTGTTAAAATAAAGAATACCTAAGAAGGGGTGAACAGGACCAGGTCAGAAACAGAGCAAGTTAAGACTCCCATGCAGGTCAGCAGTGGGACCAGTAAATAGCCACTGCACTCACTCCAGGCTGGACAATATAGCCAGACCCCATCTCTTTAAAAAAAAAAAAAGGAAAAAAGAAAAAGAAAAAATGATAAAATAAAGAATGGATGAATGGATGGATGGATCATTGAGCATAATGTATAATTGTGAGGCTTTTCAACACCTGTAGAGAACATTTGTTAGGGCCATTACCTTCTTCAAAACTCTTGCTATAATTAAAAAATTTTCAACATTGAGAAGCCTGACTCCTTAAACTAGAGCCCAGGAAATTGGATTTCTTCCAATCAATCTCCTGTGCAACCAGAACACAGGAATGGGATCTAAGTATGCCCGGTCAAATAGACCCACACGAGACTTTAATGCAGAGAAGCAAGCAACACGAGGCAATGGGTTCTGATCTCCATTTTTGCAGATGGATGGAAGTAACAAAATCAACTTTGACGGCTGCTGCGATTTTGCAGTTGGTTGTAAAGGGAGGTGCAGGTGCAGGGGAGCGGTGAGAGAACCACAGTGCTGTAACAGACCAGCATCAGTGCTATCCTCCTTAGCCCACCTCCGTGGTGTGATCACCTCCAAGATTTCTGTGATCCATTCAATAAATATTTAATTAAATATCTTTCTACGTTAAAAAAAAAGAAGTTAGCTTCCATTGCATGCAATTAAGAACCAACCAAGAAAAGAGCATGAGGTCACAGGACATTGGAACTGGAAGAGAGAGAGTGTACGTGCATTTATATGTGGGCCTGTATGTGTGTGTGTGTGTGAATGCGTGTGAGTGTGTGTGCATTAGGAGAATCAGCAGGGAGAGGAACAGATGTACAGTGAAGCAGTAAAGTCACAAAGGTGATGACAGTGGCAAATAGACACCAAAGGTGATATTTTGCTGACTTCATTCTCCCTGCATGTCTTTATTTTTCCCCAACCGAGACGGTACTCGTACGTTAGAATTTGGGGACGGTGGCCTATTTATAATCTTAATATTTTTCTGTTGAATTTATGCCTTGTTTCTTCAATCTACCATTAAACTTAATGTTTATTAAACTCATGAAATTGTACTTCAAGTAAAAACTGTCATAAACAGCCTCAAGTGGTACATATATTCTTTGACTTTTCTATAAAGTGCAAATTTGCAGGCAAGCTTAGTTTAATAGGATTTCTGAGCTCCCAGGAAGTTTGATCTCCTCATACCAAGTAACAAAGTTTTACTCAAAGAGTCTAAAGTGATTCAAATATCGAGAGAGTCTTAAAGATAGAATCACAAGAACATTCTGAGATGGATAATGCTTCTACTTCGTAAAAACACAGCATTACGTGTGTCCTAATAAATATCGACTCAAGAAGAGAGAGCTACCATAATTTTGGAAAGGACAGTTGAATAAAAGAAAATTTGGAGGTTTGCCCAAGATTTTTAACTGAATACATTTGTTTGCTTTCATAAAATATTTATTTCCACTAAATTCTGTGCACTATCGAAAGTTTATTTCCTAAGGGATTGCTTTATCCAGTGGCTGGTACTTGTATAGAGTCATTTGTCAGTTTTTTTAAACTTTAAAACCCAATATTTCAAGCAACCCACCAGGGCTTGCTACTATTAATCAAAAATGCCTCCCTGAATGGAAACAGCTTTAATGTTTGAAATGTCTTGATTTAGGATTTTTCAGATTGGCTCCTTCGCAACGTGAAGGCGGCGTATCTATGAGATCGTTGACTTTCGCCTGCAATTACCCTCGCAGTTTAAAGACGTGTAATTGACGTTGACATAACTGCTTCTAAACGTTTTCAAGGTACTGAAAAGACTAGCTGGAAAGGAAGGGTTGACCCTTTCTGAAAACCTGAATAACCAGAAGTTTCATAGTCATCAGTCACAGCAACAGCTAGCTCTTCTTTTAAAACGGGTCCATTTTTCAAGCCGTGGTTGGCATTGCTATAGATCCGGAGACATCAGTGACAACAAGATCATAATTGAGCCGTAGGAGGTCTGCTCATCTCTCCTGGCAATGAGCTGGCCGCGGACAGGGGACCCAGGCTGCGCAAGCGCGGGAAACAATGCCTGCTTGGAGGCCCAACTGATTTTAAACCTTGTTGGTAAAAAGGTGTGAAGAAGTGGGTCTGAATGTTTTCGTTTGCTATCTTAGGATTTGTGTGGGGGTGGAGGCTGGGAGGTTATAGGGAGTAGGCAGAAAAGACATAATTAAAACTATTCATTTTGTGTTAAAAAAAAAAAAACTGCTCATCTTCCCAGTGGGCCTTGATCTCTTTGTTACGCTGTATTTGGAAAGTTCTCTTGAAATGTCATTCAGGAAGTGCCACTCCAGCAGCCTAGCACAGAAAGAGAAAGGACATTTAGGGAATAAGAGCGCAAAGATAAAAGCCTGCATTTTTTTAAAGAGTAATATTTAATTAGAAGCATTTTAGTTAGTGCTTACTCTATCCCAGGAATGTTTACCTGGATTGCAAATTATCTCCTATAAAGTAAGTTTAAGGAAATACTATTTAAAAAAAAAAACACGTTTGAGCTTGCTCCTTCGTCATGAACATGTTAAAAACGAGATTGCACCATATGGAAGGTTGGTTTGTACCTAAAAGAAAGAAAGAGTACAATAATAAAATAATAATGCCCATAATTAAAATAAGTGCAAACATACATTTGGTAAATATGTTGGGGGAATGAATAAATAGTTGGTGCACTCTATGATTTTGTTCTCAACTAATTGATGTGAACCTTCAATTTTATTCCCTTATTCCTTTTTATGCCTCTAAATAACCTCCTTCTGCCCCTCAAGATCTCCCGTGGACATCAAAGGGAGTGTGGTGTGTCCGAAGGGGACACCAGCAGGAGAACAGAAGAGAAGGAGGGTTAGCACTGCAAAGACCACATTGGTTGGAGCTAATTTCCACAGAATGCACACACGGTATGAGTATATGTTTAATGTAAACACATAATGATCAAGAAGAAACACCACAACCCTCTTTCCTTCCTCCATAAAAGCTAGATCTATAAAAACTAGGTATTTCAAGAGTGTTGGGAGTCATATTAGCATATATTCATGCAAAATTGTGGATTACTTTTATTCTCGGAAACCAAATGAATGCAAAGCTGAAGCAATTTCGACAATTCAACATAATGAGTCAGGTCTTTAGGTTATGAATTAGAATATAGTCAATCTGTCTTCATTAAAACTTGTTGAAAAGGGAGGGCTGGGGAAAGGGCAAGGAAAGAAGAGATAATCGTTTTATAATAAATTTGAAATTTATTTTCCAGGGTTATCTGTGTTCTGCACCCTTGCTGCAATATGGATTCACACTCAAAAGTTAGCGAAATAACAGCATAACTCACCTGCAACATTTTTAATTATCACTATAATTAGACATTCTAGTAAATCAAGTATCTTGCCTAGAATTTCTCTGTATTCCATAGAAAGAAAAAAAAAATTCTTTTTCTCAAGGAAAATAATATTCTGTCACATAATCAATGTATTTAATAACCGAGTAAATTGAAATCATTTTCTTTCCTAACATCATAATGTTATCCGTCTGACTCTAATCAATGTGGCATGGCATAAAATTTTATTGACTGCTAGAATCAAAAAAGGTAGGTAAGAAAAATCACTTTCATCCTTTTAAAAAATAAATATAGGAAGAATTTGAACACAGCCTATTAAGACTTTTGTAAAACTTTTTTTTTTGTTTTTGGGACATAGCTGGATTTTTATATTTTCAATAATAAAAATTTTTATAATTCACTTTTTAATGTGACAATTAAAGTTCCAAATATATTTGTAGAAATAATTCTACTGAAATTTTTATGTATATGAATGGAATATATATATATATATATTTCAATTTTGTCTTTGGTTACAAAAAATAGCTAACGTTCTTTGGCCACTTTCAGAGATTACTTTTTCCAAATAGCCCAAAATCTTGAGAAACATCTAATCTCTATGTTGAAAGAGAGTCACAATTTCCATATTTCTCATGTGGGTGCCAAAATTTCACACTACTTGTATGAAAAATTTTAAGCAACTAAAGCATGTTCTGTACTACGGTATATAAAGCACTGCAGTAATTTTAAAACAATTTAATGAGGAAAAAAGAGCGAGACATGTTAAGAGAAGAATGGTGTTTGTATGCCTCAAAGGTGGTCTTAAAATATAATCTGAAGGGTTTTATCATAATGTAATCAAGTTGCAGAATCCCCACATCAAAATTAAAACTGCTATTCAGGATGTATATTGTAAACCCATGACATCAAAGACTATGATTTTGAGGAAAATTATTCTTTAGAAAGGAAATACCCTATACTTGTCTAAAAATAAATTTTGCAGAAAGGCTCCAAGACAGTATTCCATTGTAGGCTGCGAATCCTTTCAAAGGGATGGTGTCCTGAATATTAACATCGGCTCACATATTCCCAAGATGTATGCAATTACCTCAGAGAGAAGAGCTGGAATTGTAAGGTCTCAAGGGCTTACTTAGATAATGACATAAAATAAATTGCAACGATTACTCGTGTGCTTTTCCAGGAGATGTATTATTTAAAACCTATCTAGGACTTCAAGAATGAAAGACAGAGGAATGTCCACTTTATGAAATTGCTATTAAAGTGTGACCTAAAGTTGAAGACAAGGTTAATTATTGGTTTTTAACCAAAGTATCATTCCAGCTTAATATCAGTGCCTAGGTCTTAAATATTGAAGCAAGTCACATTTTTCAGGGACAATTGCCTTTGAATGAAGAATGACAGGGCTGTGGTCTTTGCTGACCCTTACAACTCCTGCAGCATAATCCGTGGCAACTCGGTTACTATGACAACCAAGGAACACCCACCAGAACAAGATAAAACCGTGAAATCTGATGTCATACTTTCAGAAGATATAAATTGCAAATGATATTCTAAAGTAGATTTGTTAAATGTGTGATCTAAATCACAAATTCGTTGGAAGTGAATATGCAACTTTCATTGGGACTAAAAATTAGGAATCTGTGTTCATGCATTCGGCAAGTTTATTGGTCACCTAGTATGTGTGGCACACAAAGATGAATAAGACATCATTCCTGAAGGCCTTTTCTTCCCTAACCCTCACCCACTTCAACTAGAAGATCAAAGTTAGTTCACCGCTTTTCTTAGACACGTTTTTGCCAAAAAATAAAGTGGATATTTTGAAATGTTTCCATTGTTTTGATCAATATAAAATCCATAACCAGATCATTTTAGGCATAGAAATTATACAGATATTTGCCAAATTTCCGAGTTCCATTGTGTAATAGAGGTTAACTCTCAGTCTCACTTTTCCATCTTAGAAACTGACTTCAATATTTTTGTCTCAGGGTCCTACAGTAGAAAATAAGGCCCCTAATTAATTCTGTTGGTGTTTGCATTCTTTTTGCAGTGGCTTTCATCCAGGTATCTCAAATATTTCATTATCATCACATATTTGGACAGGAAGTGAGCAAGAACACTGTTATTGGCCAGAGTTTTGCAATTAGACTGTAAAACGTCCATTTTACATGTTACGCTTAGAACAAAACACGGCACCTAGAGTTAAGGTCTGTGTCATGGCCCTGTTAAGAGTTCTTTAGTATAGGTGAGATGAACGTGGCAATTGTGATAGCCATGTGTCTTGTCCCTAACCCTGATGGTAGCTCTGATCCAATTTGTCTCTAGGTCAAGACCCATGGTCCCCTTGGAGACAAATGTCATAACCATTTCTTAAATTTGCAAACTCTACCAAGGGAAATACCAAGACACTTGGAAAATGTGAGAGAGCAAAATGCACATAGACTATCACTTCTCCCTCCTTATTCACAGATGACAGTTCTAACCACTGCATTGCCCAGCAACCCCTCAACCCCACTGTCAACATGATTAAGATATGGTTCCCTATCCAAGCATTCTCTGACACATTTCTGCAGACCAAACTGGTGTGCTCCAACCTGTTTCCAAGTCAGGCCACTGGGAGCAGCTCTTTTTTCTTCCTTCAGATCGTTTATATCGCAAGTACAACCCCCATGTCACATATTAAAAGAATATAGAGGAAAGCATAATTGCACTTCATGAGAGGTTAGATGCAGAAAGCAATCCTGCCATCTGAAAGCTAGAGTCATTCCTTCATTCATTGGGAAAACATTTATTAAGCACCTGTTGGCCAAGCACTTGGGCACCTTGAGGAAATACGGTTCGTGAACGAACCCACAGTTTGTGGAGGGAAACAAATACCAGACATGCTGAATAAGCAACAGCTATCAGAACTTTAATTAAGAGAGGCACAGCCTGCCACGGGAATGAGACGCAGACCCGAGGGGAGCTCAAACGAGACTTCCTAGAGAGGAGGCCCGAGTCTCCCTACAGAGAAGGTGCGAGAGGATTCCATACAGAGGGAACGGCACATGCACAGGCAAAAAGACGGCACGGCACTGCAAGGAGACACGAGGGACACGGTGTGCCTGGAGTTCTGTGCCCCTGCAGGGGAGGGAGGCGTGGATCAGGGTATGAGAGGCTACTCTTAGGAGGTCGGTCTTCATCTCCCTCAAAAAACCAGGGAGCCTTTTATAATACAGTTTTGTAGCTCTCTCCATGGAGTGCTGTCTGGGCCGAGAACAAGCCCCAGAATCACTGCAGCTGTGGCATTATGTCAGTTATCTATTGCTACATAGCAAGTTTCCCCAAAACTCAGCACCCTAAACAACATGCAGTTACTATGGCACAGTTCACGTGGGTCAGGAGTCCGGGTGTGGGTCAGCTGGCTGCTCTGGCCCGAGGTTGCAGTCCAGTCGGGCCTAGAGGGACACCAGGAAGAGAAGGCAGGACGTGCATGTTCACACACTCACCCACGCAGGCCTCTCCACGTGAGCAGAATTGACTTTCTCCCACAAGGAACAATCCACGGGCGAGCGAGACACATTCAAGAGGGAAGGCACCCAAGACGGAGGGCACACATCTTATAACCTAATCTCAGAAGTGACATCCCATCATTTTTGCCATCTCCTTTTTGTTGGAAGTGAGTCACTCGGTCCAGCCCACAGTCAGTGGGAGAGTAGTACCAAGGCTGGGATACCTGGAAGACGGAAATCACTGGAGGACATCCAAAAGGCATGTGCTGGAACCTTGGTACGATATTAAACTCACTGTTTAATTCTCATAACAACCACACGAGATCGGAAGTATTATCTCCCTTTTACAGTTGAGGAAAGCGTAATCGATTTGCTCAAGGAAAAACAGTCGGCAAATGTGAAGAACATTGTTGCAACTGGGCTTCAGACCTGACCGCGCATGTCTGTCTGTAAAGCCCACTCATTTAACCACTGCGCTTGCAGCCTCCAGCGTCCTGTCTGTTTCTGCAGGGTTTTTATTTATTTTCGGGTTATGTCCTCCCGAGCCCCTCAGAACAAGGCGTGACATTCATGGTGCTCTAGAGAGGGAAACATACTATTTCAAAGAAAAATGTCAACCAGGACCTCATGACTGTGGTTCCATGCCCTCGCGATTAGAGCTCACAGCACTAACCATTTTATTATTGCTAAACAGGACAAAAAATTGCCCGTGCACTAAGTGAATTGCCGACGTGCGGTTCTGGGCCTGTGATACGTGCTCTCGTCCTGATTTAAAACACCATCCTGTTGAATTTCTATGTTGTAAGTAGCATTGTGAAGCTTACCAAATACACAGTTCTAGATAAAACTAGCTGTGTGTTCAGGCCAATTCTCTGAAAAGAGGACAAATGACACCCAGAATTTTCATTCAAAATTCAGCACAAAAATATAAATTTGACACTGCATCAAATAAACACGAAAACATGTAGCGTCCTCAGAAAGTGACCATTGTTAATGAATCATAAAAGTAAGTCGTTTTTAAAAAAAAGTTGAGAAGCTCTGAAAGCACTTAAGAAGGAGACAGGGAGACATTAGCTCTATTTTATCACGTGGTTCAAAGACGAAACGTGTTTAAATATGTTTTGTAATAATAGCTTCCTAAAATTTATTCCAAGAAACTCAAAGTACTTTGTGAAATTATTTCATGCCCAAGAGGTAGCAGGAGATGGGTGGTGTTATTCTTGTTTTGGATGAGGAAGCTAACACGTCCCTCACGCTGTTCCATCCCAGTCATTCACTCTCTGCGCGAACACGCGTGACGCAGCCACTCTGTCCCGGGAGCCTGTCCGGACAGTGGGGAGCGGCGCGGCAGACGCTGCTCCTGAGCAGCTCGCTGTCCGCGGGAGGAGACGAGTCTTACTGTGAACAGGCAGGTGTGGTAGCAAACGCCGGGGGAACGTAGACAGGAGAGGGAAGCGTTCTTCCCGGGGCTATTAGGAAAGGTTGACAAAGGAGAGGTAATCTAAAGTAGACCCATAGGATGAGTTGACGGAAAGGGAAGTCAGGAAGAGGGAACAGTGTGTGCTGAGGTGTCAAGGAATGGAGAAATCCGGGGTCTTTGGGGCCGCACGCAGGAAAGACAGCGCCAAGCCTCAGTCCACACACCGGCCCCTCTCGAGTCACCGTATGTCTCGTTTCTCTTCACTTTAGCACAACATACAAATCGCTGCATTTTGCCTTCTCTCTGTGTTCCCCTGAAATTGTTAGGTTGAAACCTCATCCCCCATGTGATGGTGTTAGGAGGTGAGGCCTTTGGGAGGTGATGAGGCCGTGAAGGTGGGACCCTCGTAAATGGGATTAGTGCCCTGACAGTGGAGGCTCCAAAGGGCTCCTTGCCCCTTCCCGCGTGTGAGAACGCACCAAGGAGCACTGTTGTACACCAGAAAACAGCCCTCACCACCCCTGCACCTGCTGGTGTCTTAATCTAGTACTTCCCAGCCTCCAGAACAGTGAGAAATAAATTTCTATTGTTTATAAGGCACCCAGTTTAGTGTATTTTTGTTAGCAACCCAAATGGACTAAGATGGTGGGATGATGATGATGATGATGATTGTCTTTTAGTTTAGTTTTTGTTTTTCTACAACTCTTGCCTACTAGAACTACATCTTAAAGTTGCCATTAATAGATACCATATGCATGCTTTAAGCCATAGAGAAAGCCTTAATTTTCCCTAGAAAAGGCCATTTTCCAGGACTGCAATATGATATTTATTTTGCTCCCTGGTGTCAGCAGTACTCCGTGGCCTTCCCACCACAGCATTAGTATAACCCCAACACTGATGATTCCTCTCCTGCAAAGTGAGCACCAACTCAGGGGCTTGCCTGGATTGCCCATTGGAGTCAGCCCCTAGGAGCTTCTGTAATCACAAATGCATAGCACCAGATCAGGTGTCTTTTTAAATTACCCAGTACTAGCAAACTCTTCTTTTAAAAAATCAATTTTAAGAGATAACCTAAGGAAAAAGAAAAAAATCTATGATATAAAAAAATAATTTCTCAACAAAAAGTATCTATTCTCTGGAAAATAAACACGAACTGGTTTATCACCAGCCATCCTTCAATTTTGGGTCATTTTGCTACATAAAACATTAAATGATTTACCCTTTTTAAAACAATCCTTACCATTGACTTAATGTGAAAAAAGTTCTGAAGGGTAAAATTAGATTTAGTGATGTACAAACTGTGTTTTTTTTCCCAGTCACTTATTTACTGCGTTTTTTAAAAGTCAAATAAAACTCAAAATACCTAGACAACATAATAATGTTTCTAAAAGAACTTGACTGGACTTATGTACTGACATGTAAACTTGACCGAGGAACTTGGTAAAGAAGGGTTGGGGAAGAGGAAGTTGAAGGATTCCATCTTGGTTAAAAAATTATTGTATTAGCAAATTAATTTTCTTAAATCTGAGGAAAAGACATCGTTAACAGTGGTTATCTCTGAGGAGGAGTTGGTATGAGAAAATTTCGCCTTTTTATATTACAAATTCTTCTGTTGTTTTAATTCATTATAACGAGCATGCGCCTCTTTGACAATTGAAAAAAAATCAATAAAGGAAAAACACTTTCATTACGAACCACTCCTAAGTAACGTGGGAATCTCTTAGTCTTCTGAGAATAGCTAAGATTACGTAAGCATTTTTTTCAAAAGTCATTTCCAGGCTAGAAAGGGCCGCTTTAATGTGTTTTGTTCTAGGATATTTCCTCCTTCTGAGGTGAGAATTAACCACCCCCTTAGTAAGCAGTCCCAGCGCTGCTAGACTGTCGGGAGGAGTCCATGTTCTCACAGATGTTAGTGAGCTTTGAAAGTAACAAACCAAAACCAAAACCAAAGGGGAGGTTCTGAACCACAGCCCAATGGAGGAACGCGGCATCCTGAGATCAGGCCAGCCAGTCTCTCCCTGGCGCTGCCTCTCACTGTAGACTCTCACCTGGGGCCCTGGAGCCAGGTTGCAGCTGTTGTTGCTACACTTGAATCATTGTCTGTTCCCAGCCAGGGAAAAAAAAAACAGGTATTAAGTCTTCCCTGATAAACAGTTCTTGAAACTTTGGGACCTGCTGCTACTTGTCTTTCTCAGAATTATTTATTTTTTTTTAATAAAAATGACAACCTGCCTTAACACTAAATTACGTATTTGTCTTGTGTTTAACATTCAGATACTTGATGCAGTTTTACAAAACTACAGCAGGACCCTCTGGTGCGTTGCCATCACAGTGTATCTGAGAATTGCCAGCCCAAAGTCCCCAGCCGGGTGCTCGGGGCTGGACCTCCCTGCACGCTCCTCTGGTCACGTGAATACCAGGGTTCTTGGACAACACCGTGTGCTGTTTACGTCCTGCTGTATACACGGGGTTCCCTGGCCTGGCTTCCTGCTCCTTCTTCCTCCCTCCTTCCTTCCAAGGCGCCCTTGACCTCATTGCAGACTCAGATCAATCTTGACCTTCTTTGGGACACTTTCCCTGTTCTTCTCCCAAAACATTAGTCACTTTCCCCACTATGTTTCCATAGCACCCTCATATGCTTTTTTTTTATGGAGTGTTCACACTGCCAGTATTTTTTCACATGTCTCTCCCCAGTTAGTTAAGTGACAGGTACAACATTCTATTCACCTTTGTGTTCCCAACACACTGCCAGCCACAAAGTGTTTCACGTGTTTGTTGAACAAATGATTACTTAAATAATTTCTTAAGAGGTAGGGAAAGTATTTGCTATGGTTCGAATGTTTGCGTCCCTCCAAAATTCCTGTTGGAACTTAAACCCCCATGTGCTAGCATTGAAGGCAGGGCCTTTAGCAGGTGATTAGGTTGTGAGGGCTGAATGACATTGACAACCTTACAAATGGGCTGAAGGGAACTAGCCGGGCCCTTTTGCCCTGCACCGCCCGCCTTCTGAGGAGGGAAGGAAGGCCACAAGAAGAACTTCATCGGACACTGAATGCTGGTGCCTTGATCTTGAACTTCCCCAGCCTCCAGAACTGTAAGAAATAAATTTCTGTTGTTTAGAAATTACCCAGTCTCAGGGGTTTTGTTTTGACAGCACAAACAAAGACAGACAATGTCTAACCCTGTCTCCAACCCTAACTCAAATCCAAATCCAACCCAACCCTACCTGTTTCTTAATATGAATGCAGAAGGAAAACGGAAGGAAGGAAGTTGTTTCCCGAGCATGTTTCTGTGCCTTTTTAAACTAGCCTATATGAAAGGACCACTAGAACTTAGTAGCCTGTACTGTGCTCTCCTACTTCAAATGGATTTTGCAAATATTTATGAATACACATCATTTGCCAAGCTCTATGCTGAGTACTGTGAGCAGAATACATGTGTGGTAACCCCAGCCTCACAGGTCCCACAGTTTGATGGGGTCAACAGACATTGATCAATGGCCACATATATGTACTTACAGGCCATGATAATTGCCATGAATAATTTTAAAAATACACACAAGAGGAGGTCTTGACCTGGTCTTGGAGGATTAGAGGTTTCCCTGTTGATCAACAAACAGGACAGATATGTTGATCCACCTAACATGAAGGATGAAAGGGAGTTAGCAGTGGGATGGGGGCGAGAGGCAGGGTTTGCAGCCCTCGGAGCAGGAGGAACATCACGTTACAAATCCTCCGAGCCAGCAGGTGCCCAGAGTTGGACTGTGAGGTCAGTGTGCCTGGACAGCAAAGGGGAAGGCAGGGAGATGAGGCTACAGAAGACAGAGGCGGATGACTCAGCGCTTGGCTGGTTGTTCTTAAAGGCAGTGGGAAACCACAGAAGGGTTTCAGTGTGAGAGTGACACGATCACATGGACATGCTGAAAAGCTCTCTGGCCAAGAGTGAAGAAACGAAGAAGGCAAAGTATATGCAGGAAGACCAGTCAGGAGTTACTGCGGCTGCCTAGGTAAGAGAGGACGACAGCTTAGACCACCACAGGGACAATAAGGAGGAGAGAAGAAAATAGACAAGTGAGTTTTCTAGAAGCGAAATCAATAGGACTTAGTGACGAGTCGGACATGGGGGAGTGGGGGAGAGTAACATCAGGATGGCTGAGACTTCTGCACTGTGGGGTCACCAACTCACTGCGTTTGTCTCATTCACCGAGATGATAAATTGTTTTGAACAGGTTGAGTTTGAAGAGTCTTCAAGACACCCCAGTAGAATTTAAGTATCTCTGATACTAACATCCAGGAATGCAGATGAGCCAGGCCTTGCGCTCTGGCTTTCAAAAACAGACTCTCAGACCAGGAAGGATTTAGGAGGAGAAAAATGCCTTTTTTATGTCTCCCACTTGAGCTAAAGCCCACTTTAGCCTTCTTGGTCTCCATAAAACTTCTCTATGGGATATGCTACAGACAAGACTGTTTTCAACTGCTAGCGCAAGTTTCTGTAAAAATCCACAGAGGTAAAACCTGCAGAACTGAGAAATGCCCAACCATTAATTTATTCTTTTATTCAGTCACTTATTTATATATACATTAGTACCCGAGGCCCATTATGCCATATTATATTTTTCCATTTTACTTCTTGTGGTTTTTTAATGTATGTCCACTCTTCCTGATTGGAATGTAAGTTTCATAAGGGCAGGAGCCTTCTTTGTAATCTACTTACTCCCCACAAGACCTGGAAAAATGCTCTACTTAATAGGTTCTCAGTGGAGCAAGTTGAAGTACTGTTAGCTAAGTCAGCGAGACACCCTGGAAAGAGACATTAAAGTGGTTTTTTGCATGTTGTGAATATAATCAGTGGGTTTGCCAGTGACCCTTATGATCCTGCAGAGGGAAGTGTTCACACTGGGTTAATCATTTATCCAACCACAAGCATTGCACCCACCGTGGGCAAGACAGGAAGAGCAAACAGAGATGCTTCCTCCTGGGAGGGGCCTGTAAACACCAGGGCCCAACTGGGACTCACTGTGGCCCACCTGCCTGGGGCGCCGCGTTGGTTGGCCTGGTAAGTCTCTCTCCAAGCCAGACTTAAGCCACTGTCTTAGTCAGCTGGGGCTGCAATACCAAAATACCAGAGACTGGGGGACTCATAGACAACAGAAATTTATTTTTCACAATTCTGGTGGCCAAGATGAAGGCACCAGCAGACTGGCTGTCCTCACAGACAGCTGTCTGCTCGCTTTAGCCTCACATGGTGGTAGGGGTGAGGGGGCTCATCATGCCACTGTTATAAGGGCATGAATCCCATTCATGAGGATGCCACCCCGTGACCTAATCGTCTCCCAAAGGCCTCACCTGATACCATCACCTTGTGGGAGAGGATTGCAACGTAAGAATCTCAGAGACCCAGACGTTCAGACCACCACAACCACATCCTCTGCTCAACTAGAAGGCTTGAAGAAAGGCATATTTCTCCTCCCAAATCCTCCATGGTGTGATGTGCTGTTTTCCAAAGCCAGAACAAAAGACGTGGCTCATCTGCATTCCTGAATGTAGTATGAGATACTTAAGCTATTCAGAATGATCATTTTGAAGGAGAGCGTTGGCATAAAAGTTGAAACAAACAGGAAGGTTCTTGTCCAAAATTACTGGTGAAACCAAGGAGAAGCATGCGCCCCTCCCCGTTTCCCGACAGCTTCTGAGACACCCAGCACGACCATTTCATCATCCTTCCATGACTGCCGCCACAATGTCTTCACTGCCATCAGGATGGGCAGGAAATTTCAGATCCCCCTGTGGGCAGTTAGGTGTCAGGGGACAGGGAGGGCTCCACAGGAGGCCACCCTGGGCTCTGCAACCTGCTGCAGAGGGGAGATCTCTCACGGACAGTTGGGTCCTCAAGTTCCACAGGATGCTGTCTGCGGTGTGCACTTCCACCCGGAAATCACAGCTCGATTCTGCAGAGGCTCCATGGATCTTCTCTGAACATAGACCCTGAGCACATGAGTGAATTCCTTTGTGCTCAATTTTCTCAACTATTCCATAGAGATATAGGTCTTGCCCAACACCAGAGGGCTGCTAGGGGAAAAAATAAGACTATAAAATTCCTTCCAAGTGTGAAAGCATTTTGTAGCGTCTAATAATTTTAATGGTCATTAGCATTTTTGCAAAGTCGCTTAGGAAGTAGTGGTCTACCAAAATTTCTGAACTTGGAATAATTACAGAATAATGAAACTGCCCTACCCTAGACACGAGGGCATCAATGTCAGACACACACTGAGCAAAGTTAAACTGAAGTGCTAGCTTACTCTGTAAATGACAGGCTTGTTTTTCAAGTCATAATAATTTTGTTGGGACAGACTACAGGACTTAACTTTGCAATGATGAAATAGTAATTCATTTCCTTCATCAGCTTAACAATTTTTCTTTTAAGCTGGATAGTTGTTAAAATCAAAGTCTGTGCTGGTCCAGGAATGTTTAATTCTTCTCATATGTGTATTGTTATTTTTATACTTTTGATTATTTTCTTAATCTACTTTCCAGGCTTACTTATTTTATCAGCTGAAAATCTGGAAAATATCCTTATGACTAAATACTTTGCTGTTTATTATTTTACTTACTTTTTTAGCCAAACCCTATGATAACATTCTAATTTGATAATGTTCCATTAAACACATTAATAGGAGATGGAAACATGTAACAATTAAGGAAAGTTTTAGCAATTTTTGGTGAAATGCGTCCTCTAACATCAAAACATTATATTTCGCTTTTTGGAGCTTCAGTAAATCTGTGACAAATCACTTATATTAATGAGCTGTAGGTATATCTGTGTTTACATTTTGAGAAGTATCATATGGATAGTGTCCTGGAATGATAGTATGGAAATAAAGACTTATATGCCTGATTCTAACACTTTTTGTTACAATCAGCAAATCATTAAACTTGCCTTCATTTCTCCATAAAAGGCACAGTGGAAATAATGTTAACTAGTATGTTACTGTGATGCTATCATGAGGAATTAAGAATAGCAAAAGGTACCCCATAAATGCTGCAAAAAAATAAGTGCTTAGTTAGAACTTGGGTTTTAAACACGTTTCATCTACAAACAAAACTAATTTACATTCCATTTTTAACTTTTAGGATAGAGCTAATAATCAAATTTGATCTCATTAAGTGTTTATGATATAATAAGCTTCTCCCCAAGAAAGGGAATACAAATGTTAGAACTTAGGCTATTATCTTTTCCATGGAAAAGAATGCAATAAAGAAGAAAGAGAAGTTCAAAATAATGATTTGCTAGTATATTTATCCATTTAAAGAAAGCTTGCTCTGAAGATAAGCATGCTAAGCCATCTTTAACAAGATTTCTTGTATTTTGACTTCACTGGTCAGTATTTCTTTTGTAAATTTCTACCTCTTTCACATTTTTTTAGTAGATGAAACTATTGTGGTACTCAAGGTCTAAATTTAATTTTCAGAGAGTAACTATGGAAGCAATCCACATCTGTGTTGGTATCTGAAAATAAATATTGAGAAGAAACCCAGAAAACAATAAGATTAAATAATATTTACATAATGAGTCTAAATTAACCACTGTACAAATGTCTTGAATTAAAGTAACAAAAAATTGGAAACTAGATGTTTGGATGCTTTAGAAAGCTCACTATCTCTGTGTCCCACACATAATTTTTCTAAACAAGATTTGTTCAAAATAATTAGAAAAGGAAATAAATCCTTATTAGCCAGCCAAATAGACGTATACATTTTTTTTAATTTAGTCACAATCTATTTCTCATGTGGGTATTGTGAAATCCTCCACTACAAAAGTGTATTGTGAGCAGAGCTTAAAGAAATATTATTGTTCAATACAATATCAACTGTAATAATAATTTCCTTTGCTTTGGGGGTTGGCACTGCTTCTCTTGCTACCTCATTCAAAGTATTAAAATAAATTATACTGGAAAAGGCAAAACTATGGAGACAGTAAAAAGATCAGTGGTTGCCAGGGGTTAGTGTGGAGGGAGGGAAGAATCCCCAGAGCACAGAGGATCTTTGGCAGTGCAACTACTCTGTGTGATACTGTATGTGTATAGTGGGTAAGGACCATTACTTGTTTGTCCAAACCATAGAAAACACACCAAGAGTGAACGCTAACGTAAACTGTGGACTCTGAGAGACGATGACGGGACAATGTCGGTTCATCCGCTGTAACAAAGGGACTGCTCAGTGAGGGATGTTGAACATGGGGGAGAGGCATATGGGAGGCTTTGTACCTTCTGCTCGATTTTACTGTGAACCTAAAGCTGCTCTAAAAATAAAGCCTAATTTTTAAAATCTTTAAAAAATATTGTAAGTTCATTATGTAAATTAAAACCTTTATATGTAAAACCTTTAAATCTTTATTTCTGTTTTATGAAGGACATGAATGCAAATAACAGTCTGAGAACAGCTGGAAATTTGTTTCTCCTCAAGCGCCTTTCTCTACGGAACATTTCCGAAAAGTTCTCTTTCTTGAAGCCAGCTATCTTGAAACACTGACTTTTCCAAGTCTTGTTGTTCCAGTTGAGCAAATTCCCTCCCCTCCTTGGAGGGAGTTTATTTCGCCATGTTCTGCTGTGGAAAGATTTCACCCTGCTCACACTCGACATACAAGTTCCTTCTTTTACGTCCCTCCCACTTTTTCCATCCACCACCACCTCACATTCACAGGACGGAGTCAAGCAAAGAGAAAGAAGGATGTGCAAAATGCCTGGTACGTGCTTGGCTCTCACTGAGAGTACATTTACTGAATGAATGAATGAATGAATGAATGAAAAAACAAAGTAATTTCTTATCTATTTACCCAGCTTCCAACTTCCCAGTTATTCTCTCATGCTGACCATAGGCAAGAATGTGAAACAAGCAAAATGAACATTGTGTCCCTCCAGCCCTTCAGGTTTCCCTTGGCTTGTAGCTGCATCATTCTAATCTCTGCCTGTTGTCACATGGCTTTCCCCGGTGTGTCTCTATCTTCACGTGGCATTTTTCTCTTGGTATAAGAACACTCACTAGTCACATTGGATCAGGACCCACCTTAAAACCTCATTTTGACTTGATTACATCTGCAAAGACCCTATTTCCAAACAAAGTCACATTCCCCAGTATGGGGGGTTAGGCCTTGGACATGTCCTTTTGAAGGACACAATTCAACCCATAACACAGACCTTCCCTGACTGGAAGTGTCCCGCACTTCAAAACGATTCCTAAACCTCAGTGACAGCAAAAATGATGCTGGCAGCAGTGGCAGTGACACAGTGAAAACAAACAAACAAAAAATCCATGAAGATTTAGAACAGCTGAATGTTTCTTTCTTCCGGAAGTGCACGTTCTGAGTTTGTAATAAATAAAGAGAAAGGAAATAAACCTCCACATCTTGACCTTATTAAAGTCAACAAATATTTCTTGCGTAAGTTTTCAATTCCCTAACTTCAGCTACTCATTGCAAGGGACATAATCTAAAAGTCATTCATATTAAAATTTTGGAAAACTAGGTGTTTTAGCCCAGTGATGTGCAACGTTTTGGTGAACTGACGGGTTGTGCAGCAGGAAGACAGGGGATTGTTTAAAGGGCACACCTGTCATTCTGCAAATTACGCCACACACACCATCACGCAGTCTGCTGGCAATGGAGATCAGTTTTGAGGTTCCGCTAGTTAACTAGAATCCAAGCAGAGTGACGCTCCAATCCCTTTTCCTTCGGACTCACAAGTCCAAGGTTCTGAGCAAGTTTAGGTAAGTAGGTAAGAGGGCTTAGGTGTGCTCGTCCTACAGGCTTGGGGTAAATGTTTCACAGGCTGTCATTTAAAGCACAGACAGTCATAGTTTACAGCTTTAGATGGCATGGTTATTTACAAGCTAAGGACCAAGGTAGAAAACAAAGCCATGAACTTTAAGATCTCACCTTCTCTCTCTGCTTCACCCAACAGTTACGGTGCACCTGGAAGATGCCATCGTCATGACACCTCGTTCTGGATCTCTGGGGATGCACTGAAGGCAAAATCTGTCTGATATTAGCTGCCTTTTCAGCCCTAACTAACAGGCAAATTTAGGGAGATAACATTTTCTGTTCCTTTAAAAAATTATAAACAAAATTTAGCAGGTTCTTTTAAAAGGTATGAGAGTCTAAAAGACAGAAAGCATCATAATTATCTCTAATGAGGTGATTTAGGCCTCAGTCTCCGAAGGCCTCAGGCTTAGACAGCCTGTCTGAGTGAGGGAGAGGACATCCTCCGGCTGTTGTCATGCTGTAATGAAGTTAGTGTGCTTGGGGGGTGTGGCCCAGGTTAGATTTTGAAGTTCTGGAAGTCGGTGCTATTGTGGGGTGCTTAGGCAATAAATGGAGTCCAGGGATTATGTGATAATTGAAGGCAGATATAGGATCCATATGTGTAAGGTCTGGGGGGCTTGCTGCTGGAGAGGGGGTAGTAAGTAGCAATCACTATTTCAAAATGGAAATACCTTATTGCCTCTGAAGGAGCTACCCATCGATACCAGTAGGCTTTTAAAATTTTGTTTTATTTTGCTTTTCTTGTTTTTCTCTGCCCAAGGAGTGTACAGGCCAATTAACACATGGGAGAGCAATGGTCCTCCACCAGTGCAATTCATTCATTCATCAGCCCACATCTAGGATCAACTGATGGAAAACAGGCTGCCAAAGCCCAAGGCAGAGAGCAAGGGACAGGAATGGTGCTGTGATGCTCGCTTCCCTGGGGACACCATCCGGCGTCCACCTCCTCAGGCTTCATGAGCACTGTCACATGTCACACGTCACGGCCCTTCCCAGATGCAAGGAGGCTGGGAGAGTGGGCAGTTCCCTTCCCCTTCTCCTAGAGTGCAGGCAGGAAGGGAGTGTTGAGAGAGTCAGCCCACAGCCCTAGCACTTCTGAGGAGGTGCTGCCTGAAACAGGCTTGAATGACAACTGAAGATCCAGAGGAAGGGTGTTCTAGGCAGAGGCCCCAGCCAGAGCGCAGGCCTAAACCGAAAAGGAGCTTGGCCAGATCAAGCTGGTGTTTGGTTGGCGGCCAGGGCGCAGAGAGTGAGGGGAGAGGAGTCCCGAGGGTGTCCAGACACAGAGTAGCCAAGCCCATGGAGGGTAGGAATCTTGGATTGAGTTGTCCTAGGCATAATGGGAGGCCACTGGAAGATTTTAGGGAAGGAGTAAAATTATCTGCTCTGCATTTTCAGAGGTTACTCACCAAACTGCTGAGTTGAGAACAGATTGTTAGGGAGAAAGACGGCAAGAAGAGGACACATTTAGGAGTCTTTCTCAGCAGCCTGGCAGGAAGTGGCAACTCCTCAGACCGGAGCAGTGGCAGACGAGAGGGAGAGAAGTGGATGGATGTGGGGATTTAAATTGGTGGCTGGGGGGAAAATCACAAAACGTGCTGATCCGATATAATGTAATTTGTCATCCAAACAGAGACAAGAGAGTGAGGGTGACAGGGAGTGCTGTAAAGAAATAGCCCGAATCATTAACTTAAGTGACTGTCCCAGATGTAGGACAGAGGTCGGAGAACGAGGAACAAAGAATGACTTCTGCTTTCACTGGGTCGACCAGTGCTACAGACATGGGGGAGGGGGTGGAAGAGGCTGTCCTGAGTGTTTAAGGTGGGTTGAGTTTGACACGGCTGTGAGACAGTCACTGTATCACATCAGTCGGGTGCTCCAGAGAACAGAACCAGAGGAGAGAGATAGCTGGGGAGTAGGTAGACAGACTGATTTTAGAGAATTCAATCTGTAATCTCAGCCACTAGGCTGGAAACTCACCAGCTGTGAGACTGACCAGAGAGAGAACACAAAACATAGAGCTGGTTTTGTTTGTTTCACTTTGCTCTTTGTTGGCTGGGGTGGAAAACTGATAAAGTGAATTTCTGGGTTCCTTGAGTTTGAGGTGCCTGTAGGACAGTTAGGTGAAGGTGCTTTCGGAGATTAGATATAGAAATATCAAGTTCTAGAGACACGTCTTGACTCAAATCATCAGCTGAAAGATGGCACCTTGCACCACAGCATCAGTGGCGTATCCAGAAGAGCCGTGCAGTAAGAACACAGCCCTGGAGACTTGCGGAGTTTCAAAGACTCACAGGGAATCTTTGAGTGCCCAAGACCCAGACTGTGTTGGGTGAGAGTCTGGTTAATGCAGACGGTTTTGCTAGTTGATAGAAAAGGTAAAGAGAGAGGAAATGATTTTGAATGTGCCAATAGCTCACATTGCTGACTCCTTTCCCCCCACAGCTAGCTGACACATGAAGGAGGTATCTTTAGTATGTTCTTTCTTTTCCCTGCTGGCTTTCTTGCTGTGAGTCTTACGTCACTACCTGCAGGAGTTTCAACAGTCATGTCCAAGCCGCAAGATTTGGAAGCCGACCTTAATGGGTTGATGTGCTGCTAAGAGTCATCTGTTAGGCTTAGGGGAGTATATCATCGGGTGACACACTCCGTTTGTATCGCAGAACTAAAAGCAGTTCACAAATTGAAAGCAAAAACCCAGAGATTTCTCAGAGACACAGTGCGGTTGACTAACCTCAACATAGAGGGAAAAATGTTTATTTTTATTAAAGTGGTAAGTAGCACATAAGCCTTCATTCTTATCCTCTGCATCCCTTAGGCTACCTATAAAAGCATATTGAGAAGCTGCCATTTGTCTAAAGCATGGGGTGCTTTCTTGGCACGAATCCCAGAATCTTCCTGAACCATGTGCTTGGTGGGGAGGTTGGGAAGTGGCATAATTTACACGTTTGGATGTGTGATGGGTATAAAAGGAATGAAATCATTTCTTCCCTTTGGCCGTGGATAACTATGTCTGACAACTCTCAATGCATTTCACTTCAGTCCCGAAGCCTAGCCACGGATTTGGGAGTAAACGCCATGCAATTTAAGAATAAAATATGGGTGACACTGAGTGACCAGATGAGGTAACCCCGAGCGTTTGCCAGCCCTGACCGTGGCCTGAAACTAAAGTTTCTGGCAGTGGAAAAAAAGGCAGGTGGTACATTCTGGATAATGAATATGATGAGTGAGTTCACTGATGATACCTGGATGAAAGGCTGAAATCTGTACAAAGAAAAATGTGGCTGTCTATTCTGAAAAAAACTTCAGGAGGAGGCAATACATAGGAAAAATACTATTACAAAAACATATGGAACACCTGCAAATGTAATGCCTTGCTTTGTAGGTTTAAAAAAAACTACAGAAAAGTGCAGAAAACGACAAAACAGACATCTGTGCAGCTACTCCCCAGAATCAACAGTTGTCAACTGTTTACTGATTGTAATTCTTTTTAAACAAAAGTGATACAATATTTTTGATGAAGTGAGCTATCTTTTCCTTTTGCTAGCTCCAGTATCGTTGCTTACCCTAGAAACAAATTCCCAGTATGGAAATTTGATTTGTGTATTTCCTGACCCTGTTATACACACCCACACACACATGCACCCACAAATCATATACTATTGCTTTGTAAAAGTACATATATATAATATTGTACTGTACTGTATAATTCTGCATCTTGCTGTTTTGGGTTCCATACTGTCTTTTTGATAGCTATTCCTGGTCCACCTTATTTATTTCAATTATTGTGTACCAGTTCAACTTCATTGTATGAAAGTACAGTATCCAGTTCCCTCATTTAATTGTTGTACATTTATTTTAATTCCATACTACCAATACATTGCAATGTTTTATCCATTCACAGTGCTGCGATAAATACCCTTGTTCAGGTCTCCTGCTCCACATGTGCCTCAAAGTAGAACTGCACCTCTGAAACATTAACAACCATTGCCAGGTCGGGCGGCGGTGGCTCACACCTGTAACCCTAGCACTGTGGGAGGCCAAGGTGGGAGGATTGCCTGAAGTCAGGAGTTAGAGAGCAGCCTGGGCAAGAGTGAGACCCTGTCTCTACTGAAAACAGAAAAATTAGCCAGGCATCATGACACTCACCTGTAGTCCCAGCTACTCAGGAGGCTGAGACAGGAGGATTGCTTGAGCCCAGGAATTTGAGGTTGCTGTGAGCTAGGCTGACACCACTGCACTCCACCCAGGGTGACAGAGCAAGACTCTGTCTCAAAAATAAAAAAATAAAAACCAACCAAGCAACAACAACAAAAATCCATTGCGAATTTTCTCTTTAAAGATTTTGAACCAATCTTATTCCCAACAAAATATATCAGCATTTTTCGGAGATTCGTAACAAAAGATTTGTTCACTCGGGTGACCAAATCGAGTGGATGCCTGACAATTTAGAGATGCCAGCATCTCCCTGAGTGACGAGTAAGAGAAGGGAAACCTCACAAACACAAAGGACCTTGTGGCTGACTGCATTACTGTTTGCCAAATATTCTGGTCACCTCCCCCCTACCCGCCACAGCGCCCTCCTTGTGGCAACCCTCACGGTGGGAGAACTGTGCCTCTGTGGCCCCGTGTGCTCTTGCCCATGACATGGAGTAGAAAGGGGTGTGTGTCATTTCTGAGCAGAAGGCACAAGAGCCAGGCCACAGATCACCATATCTGTCTATTCCCTCTGCCCTGCGATTTTCCAGGTAGAGGCCACTTCGCAGATAGAGGTCCCAGAGTGAAGGCGACAGGGAGCGGAGCTTCAGTCAGCTCCAAAAGGACGATCATTGTTGGAATCCACTCAGACGATTTGGTCATCTGCTGTATGGCTTAACTCAGGCATTCCCACACTGAAGTGAACCAGCAATGCAGAAGCTGCAGTGAAATTGAACAAACAAACGAACAAATAAATAACTTTGTGTACTAAGGAAAAATGTTTTTAGAGTTGTGCTGAGCGCTATTAAGGGGGATAATGAAATGCCGTGTTTTATCAATGCTTAGAACTTATTAGAGGAAGAAAAGAACAAAGAATTGGTAAAAAAAAAAAAAAAACTTATGAGAAATTTAGAACATTTATGATTGCTTATGATCACCATAAATAATAGATGAAAGTAGAAAAACTCCAACCTTCTAAGTCAGGAAAAAAATAAATAAGTAGGCTACATACCTAGAAAACCTCTCTGTTAAAAGTTTTCTATCTTAGGACCTGGGGCTTCAGATCTGGAGAGATGTTTAACAGTTCTATCATCCCTAAATGTCACAGCACATTTAGTTGTGTCCATTCTTTTTTGGATTAAAAAAATTAAGATAGAATTATTTAGCATTTCATCTACTATCATTGAAAAAGGATCAGGACATTGAGTAGATTTTTAAATATGTAGATCTTCAGTCTTGAATCAACACCTTTGGTTGTTCAGTCTGGAAACTACTCGAATATATGTATATTGTGATGCGTGGTTAGATTTAGGTATCACTGGGGTCCCCAACCTTTTTGGTACCAGGGACCGTTTTCATGGAAGACAATTTTTCCACAGAACGGGGAGGGGAGGATGATTTCAGGATGATTCGAGCACATTACATTTATTGTGCACTTTATTTCTATTATTATCGCATTGTAATACATAATGAAATTATTATACAGCTCACCACAGGTTGGGGGCCCCTGGGTATTCCTGAATGTCTGTGTCTGCAGGTATAATATTTTCACCTGTATATTTTTTGAAAATAATGTTTTTTCTAGCACTGTTATTCTTAATTTTTAGTTTTCAGGTATCTTTCATTTATGAAATAATGGAAATGGGAAGTAGCAATTGAAAGGATATTTTTGGTTACTTTGCTTAACTCTGTACTTGGCAAAATAAAAACTAGAAATCCTAAGAAATAAAAATGAAAAATAGAAAATGATCAGTATGTACAACTCAGGGTTATTTAAGAAACTAACCTAATTAGAGAATAAGAAATTCAAAACATGAAAAAATATCAAAGGTCATTTTTTTCAAAATTATGAGTTCTGGTACTATAGAGAGGAAAAAGATAAGCTACTGAGAATATGAGAATGAATGCTCAGTGCTCTCCAGAAATTCAAGCAGGTGTCCATTAAGTAATAAATATTTGTTAAGCCTTTATAATGTTAGTTATAGTGTTGTGCGAAGGGGAGATACAAAGAAATATGAACCACAATTCCTGTCTTCCCAGGAATACACTTGGGAAAGTCGTGTATAAACACACGGAGAGGCATCCAGTGGTACCGATAAGAACCAAAGTGCAGATAAAGAGCATTCAGGAGAGGGAGGAGGTGCCAGGTGGCCAGGGGCTCTATTGCCCTTGCCCAAGGTCAAACAACCAACAAGTGGCGGAGACCACACTGGAACTTCTGCTCTTTAAAACACAGCTCTGCAATTTAGAGCTTGCAGACCAGTGGGCCAGGGGTTACACACAGTCCACAGACATGTCTTCATCATTATTTCCTTGATCTGCAGTTTCATAAATTTGAGGCAACATATAATAATTTGGAACATGGGTATGAAAATTCTGTCTGGCCACTCTGAGCATCCCTTCCCACAGGGTGCCGGCAGGCTGGGGTTAACTAGCGCTTCCGTCCCAGCCACCCAGCCCTACTACTGATATTAATGCACGTGCCCATCGTCCATCCCCCCTGCGGCCCCATTCTGATTAGTCACCATAGGGATATGATGCAGATGCCGTCTGGCCTGGTTTGGCTCCTCTAAGAAACTGCCCTCCTCACCCCCCATGAAACAAACCATGGCTCACACAAAAGAGGTACCCACTGGATGCCTAACATTGGAAAATTTAGTTCCCAAACTGTCAAATGTCTCCTTCCCTGCACCTGGTTCCTGGTTCCATTTCTTCCACCTCCTTTGCTACTGCTCTGCTGCTCTAATCTCTGTTTATACCTTTCCTTGTCATTCTGATTTGATGCACGATCCACCTTCTCTTAGTCTGTGACCTCGGCCCCTCCTCCAGCCTCTGGCTTTCATCTCCCCTCTCTGCTCTTTGATAAAACAAACAACCTTCCCATCAACACCTATCCGGGTCCACTCACCCCTCCACACACACAGGTCCTGTCCCCCCATCAGCCGGGCCCCACGGGCAGTACCTGGCATAGTCCACTTTGTCGCCAAGTTTATTACTACTTCGTAATTTTATTTCTTTTGGGGTTTAGTTTGGCTATTTTTACATATTTTTCTGAAACAAATGTTCAGAGGATATGCACAGATATAATAAAATGGTTAAAACAAGAAAAATAATGTAAGAATCAACTAAGGAAGGGGGTGAGAATTTATGCCAATGGTGCTTTTAACACTTCTGAGCTTCACAAGCAACCAAGACAAAGGCCACCCCAAAAGGAAGGCCTGGGGGTGGTGGGGAAACTAACTGTAAGTTAATACAAGCTTTATGACTTAATTCTTAAAGAAGGAAGCATATTCGGACACTTGGAGAAAAAAAACATTCTGCTATTTAACCTCTAAGAAAAAATGAAAGATTTAATAAGTACACAAATTTTTACAATGAACTATTTCTCTGAGTATTAATGATAAACAAAGCAAACCCTTCCTTCAAAGGAGAATTTAAAACAGTGAGAACAGAGCATTTCGATGAAATAAAAAGATGCATCCCCCCTCTTAGCTCAAAAGTATTCTCTAGTCCTGTCAATATCAGCTTGGCTGGAATGTTCCGTCCATGGGAATGAACACGAATACTGACCCTTTCTGTTGTCCTTGACGTGATCTAATTTCACTGAATGCCACTATAACTTGCTAACTTTAATTACCACTTAGCACCTGAAAATTGATACTTTGAAGGCCACTAAGAAGAGCTTTCCAAGGTTCTTCTAAAGCGACACTATTTTTCTTGACAGGTCCATTGTGTGAAATAGACTCATCATTTCATTACTCCTGGACATCAAATTGTTGGGAGCCGTAGCTCACTTCCCTCTCAGCGTGCTGGGGCCTGACAGCTCCTTTACAATGTTTTTGAAATTCCATTATCTCCAGTAACCCCTCTGACCTGCCCTTTGCTTAGCTAGCATCGCCCCTCTAGGGGGTGGGGGAAAGGGGGAGGGGAGCTACCCTAAACCTTTCCCTTTTAGGGGCTGTGAAAGCTGTTCCTTTAGAAGTCAAACGAAAGTTGGAAGCCAGAAAGTAATGCATGGAGAACTTTTTTTAACTCTCTCCTAAATTATCTACATAGACAAACCCAGCTGCCTCCGTGCGTGATTCAGCATAAAGGTAGAGATTACAATCGCAGTGTTTTCCTTGACCCAGGAAGCTATCAGAATTGGATCGTAAATGAACGTGCCAGATTTGCAGTAGCCTTAGGCACATGCCAACCTCCTGGCATGGCAACAAATATCAGGCCTCTCTTGCCAAGTGAAGCTGGGGGTTCACATGTCCCCAGTTTGCCAATCTAGGCTGCGGCCTGGGCTGATAACGTTGTCAGAAGCATCAGCCCTTCCGAGGAGGCAACTGAGAATCTTGGGTGAGGAGGGCGACTTTCAATTAGCACTTTGCTCTGCCGAGCTGGCACAGAGGTCGACCACCAGCCACCTCAGCCGGGGTGGCACGGCCGACTACGTGAGAAAGAGACAGCAATTAACTCAGGCCAGTTACAAAACTAAACCAGAGAGAAGAACCGGGAGACAGGTGGGTGGGGGCTCTGACGAGGCCAGCCGTCCCTAAAACGCCTGCCTCGAGGGACAGGTGGACTGTGGCGGGAGCAAATGAGAAGTGGAGACCTGCCTCTTTGTAAGAGCTGGACACTCGTCATGCGGTGTCTCGGTCTTAGACATGGTCACCTATTGCTTCCCTGTGTGTCTGTGTCTGAAACAATCACGTTGACACTTTTGTAGTTTGGGATCCCAGACAAAACATACTTTAGACTAAAAAGTGTAGGTGAATTGTTCAAAAAAAAAAAAATCCTAACAACTGTTGACATGATTCTTTGCAATTTTCCTTTTATGCGTTGCCTGGGAGACAACTCCTTGCACGGTGAAAGCTCCCCTTTCTTTAGGAAACCGCACCCCTTGCGGGAAGCACTTTTGCCACTTTTTATGAACGCACAATGGAGGATGCAGGTAATCCTCACGACGCCGTAGAGAAAAACACCAATTTCTTGCAGGTGTGTGGGCAGAATTCACAGGTGTTTCTGGAAACCTAATCTGGGCACAGGGATTTGTCCTTGTCGGCACATGAAAGGCGACGGCTCTTTCATTGAAATCCTCCTGCAAGGAACAGCGCAGCCCCTGCTTGGCACCAGCCATGGTGAGGGCACAGCCACAACACGAGATTCTTTTACTGTTGAGAAATCACCTTGATAACAATTACGGCTCTTAATAACAGCACGGAAGCCTGCCCTGGAAAAATATGTAGAGAAACTCATGTGCTTCTGGCCTGGCACAAACAGAGCTGTTGAAAGCATCCCTTCACCTCTCACGGTGACTTTTCTTTCAGGGTCCTGGGGACACCCAGCCCTGAGAAGCGTGGGGACATCCTGCCAATAATTGGGGAGGAGTCAGCGCTGTTGGTAGGAACGGGGCCTTGTGCTGTGTTGCCTCTGACATCCATCAGAGTTATGGCCTGATTGTTCAGCTCTTCGTTTTGCTAACAGACTGAAGAATTCAAAGCTGAAAAACAAAACGTTCAAAGAGCAGGGTTGCTTTTAATTTAAGGTTAAGGCGGGCTCTCCGGCATCTTTCTGTCGGTCAGCAAAGACGAGAGCACCAGATTCTACATGCAGATCTCTTTTCTCTTTTGGAAACCCTGAACATATTGAAAATAAGTTCCTGTTTGTTTGTTTGCTGGATTGACTTTTAATTTTGTTTTTATTCTTTTGCGGGACAGACTGATGAGATCATAGTTGGGCCTTGACAGAAACAGAGAAATCTCGAGGAGAATGTCCCAGGGAAAAAGATAAGTTCAATGTTGGAAAGTGCTTTTCATACCAGACCTCCAGAATTACTAGGTGCTTTGCTCAGGTCTAACTCAAATCTCATCAATTCCAACAAGGATAAAATAAACAAGCAAAAATCCCCACCATGTGTCGCTCCACGTTGGTGCCGTTTATGTTTGCAGATGGCTTAACCTCTTAGCCCTGAGAGGCAGGGGCACCTGTTCCATTTATTTCCTGCGTGTATGCCTAACTTTTTCTAATTTTACAAATTGTTTTGAAGAAACTCAAATAAAAACACTTTTAGCTTTGAATAGGTTAAAGTGAAGAAGAAAAGAGACGGATAAGGCATTAGCTTCACAAGCGTCCTCTGTCCTATTTCCACAGAACATATTTTTATTGAAAAATAAAATGTTTCTTACTTCCAGTGATGCCAACTTACTTCCAGTGATGCCAGATGTTGTGCTCTGGCCCCAGATATTCCCCCCTCCCAGTACCCATGGCCAGAGCAGCACCCTCGGGTCTCCGATACTTGGTGAGGATCCTTGGCAACCTTCCTGTTCCTTCTCCCCCCGCTCCCGAAAGCCTGTGCTCGCCCTTGCCGGTGCTCCTGCTGTGGACGCTCTAGCCGCGGCCATTTATGTAAAACACCCGCACAGAGCTTATAAGCAACTTACAATCCCCTTAGATTCTCTTGTCCATTTAACAACACTGTGTACTTAGCATCTGAATAATAAAAAATAAAACAGTTAAGGCTGTTGGGTATGCAGCCGGGACTCAGCAATGTGCTCCTCCTAACAGCTCTGTAGGGGCGCTCTTCCCACAGAAAGGGAAACTCTGGCTGCAGGAGGTAAAGGAACTTACCCCTGGCCACAGAGGGAGCTGATGGCTGAGGTTGGAGGACAGCAGTTGGTCTCACTCCAAAGCCCCTTCTCTTAACTAAAACAACATGTTCAAGCCATTTTTAATATTGCTAAACATTCCTCCTCATAATTTTTAATTGGAGAAATGGAATGTCTGACTCTGGTGAATACATCCGCAGCATCCATGAATGCTGCTTTTTAGGGAAATTCCCCCCTAAGCATCATGCCATCCCATGAGAAACAAAGAAACACACCATTCTATCTCTAGAACAATGTATAACATAAAATGCTACCTGATCACACACAGAAAATGCAGATGTTTTCACAACACATTGCAGTTTTGGCAAACACCTTCAAATGTCATTGCCACTCAATACCATGCACTTCTAAGTTACACAGAGATCTTCGTATTTAATAAGGTAATAAAGAGGTGTGTGTATTACTATATCACGATTACTTAATATTTAGATCACTGTATGTCAACATATTTGGTTTCCTTTGATAACTATTTCAATATAATTGGTTTCCTTGGTGTCCTATGGATTTTATGTTATGGATTTTAAAACATTATTCCTAGAAGGCGTCTCTGGGCTTTGCCAGACTGCTAAAGGGGTTCTTGGCACAAAAATTGGTTACAAACTCCTCTCATGCTGGCTCTGTTGCATGCAAAAATTATTCCTCCTCAATTATGAAGCAATTTTCTTAAAAATGGGCAACTAACTCCTACTTCCTTGAGGTTAGCTGGTTTCACACAGACGCGGCTCACCTTTGAGGTGGGAGGCATGGGCGCCCGGCCGCCTCTCTAATCAGTGTGGCTCTACCCAGGAGGGCGGCCCCACCCATCTCTGAGTCAGCGGTGCCCAGGGCGGCTGGAACTGTCAAGGTGAAGAACACCTGGCCCCTTCCCAAACTCAGGCTCCCCCAGACTCCAGACTCTCCTGCGTGTCTCCTAGCCTGACTCCGAGCTCTGCTTCCCAAACTCTGCCTGGCCCCCTGGCCTTGGAGTTTCGGTCCCGCCTTGACTCATCCCCTGTGGCTGCTGTTCTCCCTGGGAGTGACCTCTCCCCCAGCGTCCTGACGTGGCAGGAAGGGGAGGGAAAACGAAGTCGTCCCTACAAAGGAAAACGTGAGACGAAATAAGGCTGTAGCCTCTGACAAGGAAGGCGCGTACATTCACGATGGCAGAAAATGCTAACTCTCAGAGGTTGATAAAAAGGCAGGTGTAGTTTTATGCTTCTGTTCTTACCTTTGTTTTGGCTTGGTTTCTCCTGTCTGCATTCACAGAACACCGAATAATATCCCCAAAACCATCCGTGGGTCCCAGCTTACGAACCCCGGGAGGCCGGTTGTGAAGGTGACTGGCGTTTCCCGGATGCCCTAATCTGTGGGTAAAACGGGCTCCTGGCTACACTCGTGATTCACTATTTCCCTAGCAGGTCCCCCTCCCTTGTCAGTGTCTTTCGACTCCCCTTAGTCAGAGTAAAAGTTCTCTGGGAAGGTCCTGTGTGTATTCAACAAATTCCTCTCGACTCCAAGGAGACATTCGTCATCTTCCCCCTCTGCCGCTCCAGCCAGCCGTGATCCAGCTTCCCGTCCTTGAGAAGATGCTCAGTTCCACTGACGTCCCCACCCCAGGTGACATTCCAGCCAAGGGCGGTGCCGCTGTGGCTGCTGCCAGAGACGGGCCCCATGGCGCTGCTCTCTCAGCCGCCCGCCGTGGCCTGGCCTGCAAGGTGGCACTTGAGCGTGCCCTGATTGAAGTGAAGCTGTGTGCTCCCGCCATGCGACAGAGACTGTAGTAAAACTGCTCTCTCATTTACACATTGCTTTGACGTCCGGCCCTTGCCCGGGACTCTGATGGGAGCGTGTGAGGCCTGGCCAGCGCTGAGGGTGGAGTGACCATGGAGTGTGTGCTGTTGTCATCAGGTCCCCTCTGACATTGGCACTTGGCCGTGAATCACATCGAAGAGCCCGTCTCTGTCTCATTTTTCAACAATGCCTTTCCAGGAAACTCCTTGGCTCCCCGCAGACACAGGTCTCGGCAGGCGGACACGGCTGGTCGTCCAGCGCCCTGGACGGTCCTGAACCCCATGGCCTCCAGGGCCAGCTGAGAAGCACAGTCCTGGAGTCAAGCCTCCAGCTGGCCTAGAAGTTCAGCTGAACAAGAGGACAGAGTTGATGGAGACTTTGGGGAGGTCTTCATGACGGAAATGGAACTTGCATTTTCCATAAAATAACAGTTTGCCAACATTCTTTTCATTGGCCTATTACACTGATATAAATTATTTGGCAATGTCTGTTGCAACTTGGTACAGATTATTAAGACAGACCCCATGGGGCTGCTAATTTGCTCTTAGGCATTGTAATTGCAATTTTTAATGGCTGCCCTGAATAAAGAAGGGAAAGGACACAAACACTTTCATCCTCCGTTATGGTTTTGAAAAAATTAAATATCATTTCAAAAACTGTGTATTTATCGAATCTGCTGTATGTATAATAACAACAAAAGCTAATAAACTTACTTCAGACAGTACTGTCTTAATCACTTTTCTTTTTTGACTCATCTAACCATCATGACAGCCCTTTGAGAGCAATTACTATTAGTTTCCCCATTTTACAGATGAGAAAACTGAGGCACAGACTCACAAACATGAATTCATCATAAGGCAAGATTTTAAGAAATATAACCATGTGGCTGCAAGACCATCTTCTTACTTGTTAGCTGCTGCAATGGCCTTAACTTTATGCCCATATTACACTGACCTCTTCAGAATCATAAACTCTTCTACCATTGTTTTCAAACTGTGGATTTTGACTTATAGGAAAGTTGAGGAAGGCAATAAAATAAATGAAATGAGATTGTTTTCTTAAAAGATTGGAATAGAACAAAAAAGTATACAAAATGTCAGATTACATCATATATAATGGTAAATGTTTCACGAAGCTTTTGTTTTAAGTTGTATGGGGGTGTGTGTGTGTGTGTGTGTGTGTGTGTGTGTGTGTACTGGGTAACTGTGTAATGCATTACTGGGTTGCAGTCTAAAGAATTTTGCAAGCACTGTGCCCACCCAGCCTGTGCTTGGTCCAAGGACATGGTTTTGAGGATTTGGGTTCTTGCTGAGTTTTTTTTGTTTGTTTGTTTGTTTGTTTTTTGAGACAGAGTCTCACTCTGTTGCCCGGGCTAGAGTGCCGTGGCATCAGCCTAGCTCACAGCAACCTCAAACTCCTGGGCTCAAGCGATCCTTCTGCCTCAGCCTTCCAAGTAGCTGGGACTAGAGGCATGCACCACCATGCCCGGTTAATTTTTTCTATATATTTTTAGTTGGCCAATTAATTTCTTTCT
>CAUYRT010068807.1:0-10216 GCA_963574885.1 Lepilemur ruficaudatus
GCTAGGGCCTACCTCCAGAATTTCTCATTTAATATATCTGGGGTGGGGCCCAAGATTTTGCATTTCGAACGAGTTCCCAGCTGATGGTCCAAGGACCACATTCTGAGAAACATTGATTTTAAGCATTTTTCTATGAACAGCGAAAGAATATCAAATTGCAGAATTCTTTTTGTTTGTTTGAGACAGGCTCTCACTGTGTTGCCTGGGCTAGAGTGCAGTAGTGACACTATAGCTCACTGCAACCTCAAACGCCTGGGTTCAGGTGATCCCTCTGCCTCAGCCTCCTGAGTAGCTGGGACTACAGGCATGCGCCACCATGCCCAGCTAATTTTTTTTATATTTTTGAGATAGGGTCTCTATCACCCAGGCTGACGTGCATTGATGGGAGCACAGCTCACTGTAACCTCAAACTCCTGGGCTCAAGCGTTCCTGCCTTAGCCTCCCAAGTAACTGGAACTACAAGCATACACCGTCACATCTGGCTAATTTTTAAATTTTTTTGTAATGACAGGATCTTGCTGTATTGCTCAGGCTGGTCTTGAGCTTCTGGCCTCAAGCGATCCTCCCGCCTTGGCTTCTCAAAGTGCTAGGATTATAGGCATGAGCTACTGTGTCCATCCTAATTTAGGATTTATTTCTTCTCAATTTGGAATATAGATTATTACAGTATCAAGCATACTGTTACATGTTGAAATATCCTTTAATTCTTAATTTACAAATACAGAAATACCATGAAAACAAAATTCTAAATGCGTTTTCAAGCAATTTGTATCTTCTTTTATAGTTTTATCACCAGCAAATAGGTATGCATTATGTCTTACAATATGAAAACAGATTCTTTATTATTTCAGATATTAAGGATTTTAGATTTTAAAAGAGTTATCAGTGAAACTATGTCACAATAATGATATTTCCTTCCTGAGAAATCTCAGTATTGTAAGTGGCTTCAGACTAACAGGCACAGAATAATTATCATGATAGTATGAAATATCTAACTTGCTTTATTCTACTTTGTATCTTTAGAACTTTTATCTAGAAGTAATTTGAGAGATTTGTAGTTCTCCAACTTGTGTATGGATCCCTGAACATCTTGTTGAGTGTGCCTGTTTTTGAACTTTTTGTAAGTGGAGTTGTGCTGCCTGTTTATTTCTATAATTGTCTTCTTTTCCTTAGCACGTGCTGTACTTGGCCCTTTACTTTTCCATGTAAGTTTTCGAAAAGCTTCTGAAGTTCCACTAAAAACCGTATTTGGGATTGTTACTGCTACTGCATTGAGTCTATATGCCAGAGAATTGATATTTTTGAGACTTTGAATTTTTCTTGCTAAGGCAATAGTTTATCTCTCCATTTATGCAGATCTTTAATATATATTTTTAAAAGTTTCCTAGTATTTATCTTCTTTGTTGTTTTGTCATGTAGTGCTATGCAAGGCATTGCTGGTCCATTTTACTCTATAGAGGGCAACCTTTTTTTTAGTAAAGTAAATTTAGATGGTGTTTATGTGTTGGTCTAATTTCTAGATTGTCTTTGTTGGCAAGGGGAAATGATAATTTAAGATTGTGTTATTAAGAAAGTTAGCCAATCATCATTATGGTATCTAATTTAGAAAAATATAAATTACTTGAAGCTGATTTAATTAATTTAAGGAATTTTAATATTAGTTAAGTAAACAATTCCAATATAATAACATAAATGTTTTACTAGATGTTCACATGAAATGCTATAGGAACATAAAAAAGGAAGTAACTAATTTAGCATTTGGGCACAGGTATTTTATATGGTGAAGGAACACACGGGCCAGGCATGGTGGCTCACACCTGTAATCCCAGCAATTTGGGAGGCTGAGGCTGGAGGACCACTTAAAGCCAGGAGTTTGAGACCAGCCTGCCAACATAGTGAGACCCCCATCTCTAAGGGAAAAAAAAAAAACTTTGGCAGGCATAGTGGCATGTACCTGTGATCCTAGCTACTCGATCTCTTAAGCCTGGGAGTTGGAGGTTACAGCGAGCTGTGATGTCACCACTGCACTCCAGCCTGGATGACCCTGTCTCAAAAAACAACAACAAAAAACCCACCAAATATTCAAAATGGCACCATGTCTGCAGGCCCAGGACTAAATAGACTGGATACGTCTATAAAGGCTTGAAGAAAAAGAAAGTTAAACATGCTGTGCTGTACCTGTGGGGTAAAAATTTTTTGCCTCAAAATAATTGAATAAATTAGATCAAACTGACAAAAGCTTTATTTTACTAAGCAGGTTTGCAGTAAAAATAATTTTTTAGATGTGTATATCAACATTATAACTTTTATTTAAATACAGCTGAGACTGATTTGGAATTTTCCATGGCCCTTTCTGCAAAGATAGCCCTTCGGCATTGCTTCTCCTGTCCCTCCCAGATGTTCTAATACTGTGGTGTAGGTCACCACAAGCTGAGTAGCATTGAAACAACATATTATTCAGTGAAATTACATCTATGTCAGTGTACAAGTTCTGGTCAGTGTTACCAATTTGAGTAAATCTCTTTGAAGTAAAAGTATGTAGCAATGTCATATTCTTCCAGTATTCTGCAGGTGGGTATTTTTAAACCTGAAACTTAGGAAAGCAAATTTTGAAAAAGAAAATTTATCATGTTCTATTATAAGAAAATCACAAAGGAAACAGTGGTGATTGTATTGCTCAGTAGCAATAGAAGAGCAGTCTATTCTGTTGAGTTTGATTCAGCCAGTGCTTACTGAATGACTGTTATGTGAAATGCCGAGGTCTAGTTCACAGTTGTACTAAGGAATGTGAGGATTAGTAAGACAATGCCTTTCCTAGAGAGCCTGTAGGCTGATGAATAGAAAGAGAGGAGTATACTTACAACTCTACCATAAGGCAAACTTGGAAGGTGCAGAGAGAGAAATACAAACAGTAGACTAGAGATTTCAGGAGGACAAGAGCTAAGGCAGTCGGGAATGAGAACAGCAATCTTGGAGAAAGATGGATTTGGAAAGATAGGTGTCCTTTGGCAGATGGAGGTGGATGGTGGTTGTGCGGTTTCTCTGGAGAAAGAAATGATCTGAAATGGGAAGGGATGGGGTGAATTTGGCAGCCAGCAGGGAGTCTGATGTCACCAAGTCACAGGGATCAAAGAGCAAGGCAGGGGGGAAGTAAGTTGGCTTGGGTGGGGCAGGCTGTACGCAGGAACCCGTGAAGGCCTGGAGCCTGAGGGGTGGCAGAAGCGTTTTTGCGACAGCCCTTTTCCCACCTCCTATCTTGACTCCTTCCCTCATCATTTTCCTCTGTGGGTCCCAGCCGTATCGCCCCTGCACTCTTTCTTTCCCTTGCCTCTTGACAGCCCCCCACCCCTGCCGCCCCTTACTCTTCCGCTGTCAGAATCAGCTCAGATGCCATCACCTCCAGGAGCACTCTGAAACTGGCAGTTGGAACTAGCTCCTCATTCTGTGCTCTGTTCCCACAGTGATTGTCTTACCCTCATTGTAGCACTCAACTCGCTCTGTCTCATGTGGCGATTGTTTCCATCTCTGTCGCCCTCCACCAGATTGTAGGGGCTTCTCATCCCAATAGCCCCTGCAGAGTGGCTGGAACACAGATCACACTCTCTATGTTTGCTGAATGAAGGAATAAAGGACCCTTGTTTACAAACAGTGTGTCTTTTGGGTATGTTATGTATAAAGAGATATGTGCAATAGCGAGCAAAGTGGTGGAAATTCTAAAAGACTTTAATGATCTGATGAAGAAATTGTTTGGAGAAGCATAAAATATGTGCTCTGTCTCAGTTGAGAATACTGACCACAATTTGGCTCTCCTAGCCCTTTGCTTGAGCAAAAACCACAGCACTTCTTCCACACCCGGAGTGTGTGCCAAACCACAGTCTGTGCTCCAACTTTCCTAACCCGCCTGTGAATGTGCTGCCTGTTACAAGGTGGAGCAGACACAAGGAGGCAGGGACAAATTAGAACACCTGAAAACAAGGGCGGTGGATTCTCCCTTGATGTATTAAAAAACTCTCTTCTTATGAAAGTGTACCTTCATGATGTAAGTGTTTTCAATAGCTTTTCAAATATGAGGAGAGTTCTTTCATTCTTAAAACTCCTATATGAATCAAATTTGGGCTTAAAACTGTTTTATGTGCAGCTGTGTTAGTTCCTACACCTTCCGCCTTTGAAAGGTTTTAGATCACAAATCAAGGTGATTCATTTGCACATCTTCTTTGTGTCAGAACCTATCCATTTACATCCACATCCTTTCTGTAGATATTGATTTGTGTATTTAGAAACCCAGTTCCTCATTAGTAAAATGAGAGTGTTGGAGTAGGATTTCTCTAAGATGGCTCTGCCAGCATTTTAAAAAGAATCTGTTGTTGCATGACTATAGGAATTGACTTTTGTCCAAGAGCCAATGCCTAATCTTTAATGATTTTGTGTTTACACTATTTGCCACTAGGTGGCAGTAAAAAAAATTATTCTTAGCAATGAGAAATGCTCATCAATATTTAGTTTACTTTAAAAGAGAGATTTAGGAGACCGAAGTTTGAGGTGTCTTTTAAAGTTATGTAGCTATAGGCAGGCTTCAATATATTGTTTCTAGGACTTATGCTTGTTTTATCCAGGAATAAAACTCCTATGGCCCTACATAGTAATTCATATTAGGGAATTATGGAAAAAACAAAAAGTTAAAGTAATTTTGTTTCACAAAATATTTTTTATGTTAAAAATTAGAATATGGGATGGAAACCTTGAAAATACAGATCATTTAAAGAAGAAATTATAAATCATTCTTAGAAATAACCAATGTTAAGTATTTGTTACGGTTCTTCCTGGTATTTTTGTACATACAAAATTACAATCATGTTGAACATTCCCTTTTACACCTTAAATATTTGTAAATTTGTGCTCCCAGCAGCAACAGAGTGCTCCTCTGACCACATCCTTGCCAACACTGAGTATTGTGGTATAGGTTGTTTTTTGTTTTTTTTTTAAATGGGGTGAGGAACTATCTTTATAGAATTTGATTTTTAAAATCAGTTGCTAACTGTATCATTTTAGAAATCTAAGCCAGGACAGATCTGCCAATTAAGTTACAGTAGTTCCCCACCTTATCCGTAGTTTCTCTTTCTGTGGTTTCAGTTACCCCCAGTCAATCCCTGTCCAAAAATATTAAATGGAAAATTTTAGAAATATAAAATTCGTAAGTTTTAAATTGCACACTATTCTGAGGAGTGTATTGAAATCTCCTGCTGTGCTGCTCTCTCCCACCTGGGACATGAACCATCCCTTTGTGCAGCATATGCACGCTGTGTACACTCCCCACCTGTTAGTCACTTGGTAGCCACGTCAGATCAACTGTCGCAGTGCTGCAGTGCTTGTGTTCAAGTAACCCTTGTTTTAATTAATAATGGCACCAAAGCATAAGAGTAGTGATGCTGACACTTTATTATTACAGTATATTATTATAATTGTTCTATTTTATTATTAGCTATTGTTAATCTCTTACTGTGCCTAATTAATAAATTAAACTTTATCATAGGTATGTATGTATAAGGAAAAAGTATATATAGGGTTCAATACTATCTAGGGTTTGGCATTGACTAAGAGTCTTGTAATATATCCCCCTTGGATAAGGAGGAACTACTGCATTTTCATTTTTCCAAGACCTTACGTGTTAAAGTCAACTTGTACACTGCAGGCATTAAAACTACAGTCATGTACCATATAACAATGTTTCAGTCATTTACAGCCCATGTATACACTTATGATGGTGGTCCCATAAGATTATAATCAAGCTGAAAAATTCCTATGGCCTAGTGACATCATAGCTGTCAAAACATTTTAGAGCCAGTGTATTACTCACATGTTTGTGGTGATGCTGGTGTAAACAAACGCACTGCACTGCCAGTCGTACAAAAGTATAGCACATACAATTATGCATACTACATAATGCTTGATAATAATGATAAATGACTTTGTTATCCATTGTACTATGCTTTTTGTTATTTTAGAGCATACTCCTTTTACTTATTAAAAAAAAAGTTTACTGTGAAACAGCCTTACCAGGTCCTTCAGGAGGTGTTCCAGAAACAATCATTGTTGTCATAGGAGATGACAACTCCATGCATGTTATTGTCCCTGAAGACCTTCCAGCGGGACAAGATGTAGAGGTGGAAGACAGTGGTATTAACGATCCTGACACTGTGTAGGCCTCGGCTAATATGTGTATTTGTGACTTAGTTTTTAACAAAAAAGTTTAAAAGTTAAAAAAATTAAAAATAGAAAAAGATTATAAAATAAGGATATAAAGAAAGGAAATATTTTTGTGTAGCTGTACAATGTGTGTTTTAATCTAAATGGCACTACAAAAAGAGTCAAAAAGGTAAAAATTAAAATGTTTATTAGGGAAAAAATTACAGTAAGCTAAGGTTAATTTATTATGGAAGAAAAAAAATTTTTAAATTTAGTGAAGCCTAAGTGTACTGTGTTTATGACATCTACCAGTAGTGAACATTAATGTCTTAGGCTTTCACGCCCACTTAGCACTCACTCGCCGACTCCCCCAGAGCAACTTCCAGTCTTTCAGCCTCCATTCATGGTAAGTGCCTATACAGCGGGACCATTTTTTATCTATTATACTTGTCTTTTTACGTGTATCTTTTCTATGTTTACATACATTTAGATACACAAATATTTACCATTGTGTTACAGTTGCTTGCAGTATTCAGTACAGTCACTTGCTAAATAGGTTTGTGGCTTAGGAGCAATAAGTTGTACCGTACAGCCGAGTGTGTAGTAGGCTGTCCCACCTAGGTTTGTGTAAGTGCACTCTCTGATCTTTGCTCAACAATGAAATCACCTGACGATGTATTTCTTGGAACATATCTACCTGTTATTAAGCAACATATGTCGGTAGTATCTAGGAAACTGTGGCCATTTTAAACATGACTCAGGAATTATTTATGATCCCTGATTACACCCTATGAATCTATGAAATGTATAGATTTTTTTGTTTTTTTAACTTCCATTGGCTCAGCTGCCAAAGGAGCTCATTGGAAAGCCTCCCTCCATTCACTGGTCCCAGACCCTAGGGTATGAGTGCTTCTGAGAGGCAGTGGGTTAGCGGGGAAAGCCTGGGCATGGTTTTGTTTAAGATCTACAATCTTAACTGATCTGGAGCTGTGACTTCGTTGAAACCAGTTTCCTTCTGTTGTGCACTATATTACTGTCCATCCTAACTGGATCTGTATGTAGTACCTTGTGCTTTAATTTTTCGAGGGTCAATCATGTGAAATATAGTAATAGCCACCTGTTTATGAGTGGCTTAATTGAATTTGTTTAAAAACTGAACCTGGGATTTTCAGTGTGATGCCATACTTAGACAACTTAACATAGTACCTCACACACAGTAAAGCACTCAATAAATTTTAGTTGTCATAATGTTACAGTGCCTTCAAGAAGCGGCATTTCACCAGGTGAAAGGCATAGGAGAGCTCCCCAGGCAGAAGGAATAAGACATATTAAAGTCCTGTTGGGCCAAAGAACCTGTGGCCCTCCAAAGTTCCAATTATGCTAGTGAAGGGAAGCCAGCCCAGTGGTGGGTGTCAGGGGTACTGGTGGAGCCAGGCCTTTTCCCTTAGGGAAGAAGTTTGGGTTTCATGGTAAGTTGCTGGAAGTCAGAAGGGTTTCAAACTGAGACCAGTCAGATTTGCATTGTTAAAAACTATCTCCTGGAAAGTAGATACAGGGAAGTTCTTTATGAGGTTTGGCCATATGATAGGTAACCAGCCTTGGGCAGCCACTTAAACTCTGTGTGTCTCAATGTCCTCAACTGTAACACAGATTCAATAATGGTACCTACCATAGGGTGTGAGGATTAAATGAGTGTCATTTGTAAAGCACTTCAAACAGCTCCCAGCATATAGTAAATGCTTTAAGTGTTTGTTAAATAGGATGCCAAAAGTCTGGTGGCAGAAGGTGGAGTATTTCCAGTTCTGCCCTCTCTCCACCTAACATCAGACTGCCCCTGACTCTGAGCCTGCCTAGTTTCCAAGCCAAGCCCTCCTGGCCTCCCCCCGCCCCCTGCCTGGGTCTACCTGGGACACTTCCACATGGATTTCACATGTGGCTGGCCAGGCCTGGTTGGGCTTTCCCTCTCACCCCCACGCAACACCTGCATTGCCCCCCACTCTGGGGTTCAGGCCCTGTCCTGAGCTTGCTGGAAGCACCAAGTGCCCTCCCTGATGTGTAAGCCCTACCCCTCCAGTGAGCATGCTCCCCTCTGGGTAGCACACTGGCTTGTGCCTCATCTCCCTGACTGCCAACCCAGCTGTGGCTGCTTGCTCTCACCCAGATTGTGCTTGATTTGCGGAAAGAACTTGGAGATGACTTCTCCTGGGACTATTGTCAGCTCCTGTTTGTTTTCTGTACTTAGGGCAGGTTTAAACTGAAAGGGGGAGAAAAGGCAATATATTCAAATAGCTGAATCCAGCCTTTCTTTAGTAAGAAGACTTTTAATATCATATACTTTATAAAAAGTTCATTCTGACTCTGTGAATTTCATGTTTTTCTCCCTTTCCAATTGATTCATTTTTTTAAAATCATGCTATACATATTGCTGGTCTTTGTGTTTTTAATCATTCATGTCTTCTTCCAAGTAGTAATATTTTAAAGCTACTTTGTTAACTTGCTATAAACTTTTCTCACTTGAAAATACTAGACAGGATGTCATGTAGAGATGGTAGATTTCAACTTATATTACTTAGGCATGTTTGCTTGGAGTTCTGTTTTGAGGATACTGAGGCAGGTCTGAGCACTGAGGGAGAAAGTACCATGGTCTGCACAGAAGGATGTGCACTAGATTCAGAGTGGAGTTTTTCCCCAGGGGTAGGGAGTGCTGTAGAATGTTGTAGGGAAGGGGAGAGGGCACAGAAGGCTTCATCTGTCTTTCTAATATTTCATGGACTAAGTTTGATGGTAGGTAAAATTTGTCATATTTTTTATACTTTTCTATATATGTAAAATATTTTATGATGAAATTGAAAGAAGTGCCATAATAGATCAGTGTAACTGCCTGGGTGTCACTGGTGTGTGTGCTTCGTGTTTGTTGTACCTGGTCTGTGGGGCCTACCCATCACCGAGGTACCCTTAGCCTCTGTCCTGGGTCAGACTGTCTTCTCCAAGTATTTGTGTTTGGATTCACATATATACACATGTACATTTATATGCATATATGCATATTTTATCTTATAATGTGTTTTCACAAAATGCAGTGTAAGACTTTTTAAAAAATCAAATATTTCCAAATAAAATCTTTTAAAAATAGTATATATTGTGGAAAATGGCGGAATAGGAGTGCCCTCCTGGTTCTCTGCTCTCAGAGTCGGAGGTGAAATAGGCAGACCACTGCATGCGAGTGAACTCCACTTCTACAGGACCAGCTCTGCGGATCTACAGAGAAACAGCGTGGGACACAGGACCTCAGTTGAAAACAGAGGTGAATCGGAAAACTTCTCGCGAAGTAGAGAGACTGTCGGGTGCCTTAGAGAGGGAGCCTGGTTCCTGCTCCGGCCGGCCAGCCGGCCGGCCAGCGTCTGTGCCGGGGTGTTTTGATTCCCCGGGGAGACCACCCTTCCCCCACCGTGCCCCACACCCTCTCAAGCAGGGAAGTGGCTGAAGTCTGCTGGCAACAGTGGTGGAGGCAGATGGGCTGTGCGGGGTGGGGAACTGGAGCGGGGAAAAACTTTGAACTCTCTGGTGTGCTCCTCTATTTGGGGAGGGCCCTAGCCGAGCAGACGCTCCCCACTACCACAGAAGTGAGTGCCAGAGAGTGCCTTTACCCTACCCTGGGAACTTGCTGAGGTTTTGGAAGACTCTGGATAGACCTAGCGTCCCTGCCAGCCTGCACATGAACAGTGGGGGTTTCAGCGAACTGGGATGCTGCTGCTGCAGGCGAGCAGTGGGAGGCTGTGCTACACGGGGACTCAGAGTGCAAACACTGGATGGGGGATGGGAAGTTTCCCCCTAGCCTGGAAGCATTGCAGGCTGCTCTGACAGTGACCACAGACCCCCTACCGGTCCCAAACCTGTCAAGCAGGTCCTGCATTTGCATTTGAAAGAGGTTGGGAAAGAAGGGAAAAAAAAAAAAAAAACAGTCGAGCAGGTCCGGCATTTGAAAGGCTTGGGGGAAGAGGGAAAAAAAAAGAAAAAATGTCAGAGTCCTTCG
>CAUYRT010068810.1:0-21605 GCA_963574885.1 Lepilemur ruficaudatus
TCCTTCACTTCTTTTGACAGCGCTCTCCACAAGGCGCGGAACAAACCCTGAGACCAGCCCATGCCGTCCGCCAGTCTCCCAGCGCGAGTCACAGACTTATCCGCGGCAGCCAGAGGAACGCTCCACACGCGGACTCAGCCCACTGCTCCAAGGAATCCAGCCGCCTCTGTCCTCGCGCCCTTCTAGTAACGGCGCTCTCCATTGGTCGTATGTATCACCGCTTGGCCAATGAGAGACTCTGCTCTTACAGCCGCCTCTGAACTCTATCATGGCGGCGTCCAGCGCTGAAGACGGTGTGAAGGAACGCGATGCTGGGGTTTTTGTCCGCGCGGCAAGCGGGTTTGGAGGACCCTCTTTGCCTCCGGAGAGCGGAGTCCACACGGAGGTAAAGAAAACCTTACTTTTTTCTCTAACAAGCCTGTTAGAATTTGGACCAGCGTTTGTAAGCCTTGCCTGCCCCACACTTTCTCGTCTCACTTTCGTTCCATCAAATTCGTGTCTACTCTCTCTTCTGCTGTGTGGCTTGCTAAAATACGATGCCTTTTATATGCTGTTAACTTATAGGCGGGTGGGTGCGCCCGCGTGAAGGCACTATAAACATAAATGAGGTTACTTTTTCGTTTTACTGTATTCGTTCTCCCTCATAAGTTCCCCAAAGGAATAACTATCCTCCAAGGATTCGTTCATTCATTCAGTCAGCATATTTAGTGAGCTCCTACTGTGTCCTACTATTCAAGGGTAGGACACAGGCCAGGAATTGGACAAAGTTCCGAATGACTAAAGCAGAGGATTGGGGTTAGGAACTATAGACAAGAGATGAAGTTGGAGAAGTAAACAGAAGCTAGATGTGGAAGAGCCTTGTGTGCTTGAGTAAGAGGTAAGAATAAGGTGACAACTATTGCATTTTGTTTTCTGCTTACAGAATGGATTGAAATTAAGAGCAAGCGAGCCAAGTTAGGTTGAAGTCGCAATTATTAAGGAGAGTTGATGGAAGCCTGGGCCAGGTTTGATGGGTTTGGCAGACATGGTGAAGAGAATTGAAGAAGTTTTGAAAATATCTAAGCAATACAATCAACCAGCCATGGAAATTGGTTACATAAGTGAATGATGAAAAGGGAGACATGAATAATGATTCCCTGATAAGTACCTTGGATAGGATCTTGAATGTTGGTGATATCCTTTGAGATAGGGTTTTCTAAAGGGGAAGTAAGTTTTACTTTTAATTTTGCCTGTATTGATTGTGAGGAACCTGTAAAGATATTCACTGGAAGAGTGAAGGACAGAGTTGCATATGTGAGTTCTATGCTCAGGAAAAATTTAGATGTCACATTCCAACATTCTTTCCGTTTTCAACATTATGAAATATCTCTGAGAGTTCCTTTAATGTGAAGTTTTTTCCCAGTGTCACTTTCTCTGAGACATCTTCAGCCTTTCGTCACAACCACTTTTCCTCATTTATGTCAACAAGTTTACCCTCAATGATTTCCTCAGTCTGCATAACTAGAATTTCTTAAAATGGCAGCAGTGTCAACATTCCCACAATCAGCTATCATTTCTTTAGTTCCATTTATGTTCAACTTGAGTTTTACTTTCAGCACTGTTCTTTTCTTTGGTGGACTTTCATTTTGTTTGCCAATTCCCCCTTTTAATTACCTATTTTTATAAAATTTCATCTGGGTTTATCTCAGGGGCATAGAGATAACAGACCTACATGCTTTGTAGTCTGTGTGTGAATTGAATAATAGATGCACACTGATCAATCATCTATAGATTTTGAAAGAAGTCATGTAAATTAGTCACTAATTATGAGCCACTTTTATATGTGTAGTGATTTGTGAACTGAAAAGCTAGTAGCAACCTTTGGTTTTTATGCTATTTCTCAGCGTTAAACTGTGGTAACCAAAATTTGAACCATGTTGGTCGGGGTTCTGGTATTATTTAATTAAACTGTGGTAACTGAAATTCATGTAAGTCAGACTATGCAAAGTGAGGGCAGCTTGCATATTTAAGTTAAAATAAAGTATTTAAGGGGTTTTTTTAATTTTAAAATATTTCCCTCTTTAAATCATGTTTTTACTTAACTAAACAACTATACAGTCCCATTTTATTCAAAGGAGATGTCTCCTGTTCTTCCTTGTCAGCAGGTAAGGGCAAAAGCATGAACACTGATATGCAGTGCTCACAATTAACACCCTTTTTTAATTTTTACAACTTTATTGAGGTATAATCGACATACAATAAACTGCACATGAAATTAGAATATAGAATTTGATGAGTTATGACATATATACACTTTTGACGCCTTCACCATAATCGAGAGAACATCCATAACCCTAAAAATGTTGTCATGACCCATTGTAATCCCTCCCTCTCTACTCTCTCTGCTTTACTCTCTTCCTACTCTAAAAACCACTAATCTGCTTTAAGTCACTATAGATTAGTTTGCATATTCAGAATTTTATATAAATGGAATCATTTCTTGTCTGCATCATTTCACTCAGCGTAATTACAGTATTTTGAAATTTCTCCATGTTATTGCATGTATCTTTTTATTGCTGTGGAGTATCCCACTGTGTGGATATTACACAATTATTTTATCCACTAACTTGTTGAAGGACATTCAAGTTGTTTCCAGTTATTTGTTATTACATATAAAGCTGCTGTGAAAATTCATGCATGAGTCTTTGTAAAGATATATGCTTTTATTTCTTATAGGTTAATACCTAGCAGTGGAATGACTAGATGTATGTTTCATTTTTTTAAGAAACTGAGTTTTCCAAAAGCATTTTCCATTCTCACCAGCAGTGGATGAAAGTGCCAGTCGCTCCATATCCTTTATGTCCCCTTTTCTGCTTGCTTTTGAGTTATTTAAACATTATTTAGTATTCCATTATAGTTCATGTACTGTGATTTTGATTATATCAAATTTATATAATGTTTTGGGGGTTGCACTAGGAATTATAAAATATATACTTAACTTTCCATTGTCTACATAGAATCATTATTTTACTACTTGATTTGGCGTATAGAAACTTTATCACCCTTTCCCCTCCACCATATATATTTTTGTCTTATAAGTTAATATTTACATACATTTAAAAACCCCATCACACAATGTTACAAATTTTTTTAACCACCAAACACATTTTAAGGAAAAGAACAGTCTATTATATTTACTCAGATATTTACCATTTCTGTTGCTTTTTCTTCATTCATCATGTCTCAAGTTTCCTTCTTATATCATTTCCTTTTTCCCTGAAGAACATTGTTTATCAGTTCTTTTAAAGCAGGTCTGAGGGTTTCTGAAAAGGAATCTGAAGCCATTCAAATCATTGTTTCCCTATAGATAATTTGTCATTTTTCCCTGGTTGCTTTGAAGATTTTGTCTTTAGTTTTTAGCAGTTTGATTATGTTGTGTCTGGGTGTGAATTTCTTTTGATTTATCCTCATCAGAGTTCATTCTGCTTCTTGAATTTGTAGATTTGTATCTTTCCACAATCTTAAGAAAGTTTTTAGCTGTTTTTTCTAATATTTTTTGACACCACACTCTTTCTCCTCTCCTTCTATAACTCCGGTGACATAAATGTTGGTCCTTTTAGAATCATTCTTCCAGTCTCTGAGGCTCTGTTCTTTTTCCCCCCAATCTTGTTTTCCTCTATGGTGTTAGATTATGTAATTTTAGTTGATCTGTCTTCAAGTTCACTGACTTTCATCTGTCATCTCCCATCAGCTATTGAGACCACTAAGTTAAAATAATTTTATATTGAAAAGTTCTGAAATTTCCATTTGGTTCTTATTTATATCTCTGTTTCCTTCCCGAGACTTCTATTTTAACATTTGTTTCGCATGTTTTGATGATTACTCACTCAAGCATTTTATAATGGCCACCTTAAAGTCTTTGTCAGATAATCTTAATAACTATCATCTCAGCTTTGACTTCTATTGATTGCCTTTTCCCATGCAAGTTGAAATTTCATGGTTCTTCATATTCAGGGTAATTTTTTGTTTAGTTTTGAGACAGGGTCTCGCTCTGTCACCCAGGCTAGAGCACAGTGGCACTAACATAGCTAGGATTCTAAGTATGAGCCCCCGTGCCCAGTGTATGGAGTGGTTTTGGATTGCATCCTTCATTTTGAATACTCTTATGAGACTTTGGGTCTTGTTTTAATTCTATTAGGAATGTTGATATTTCTGTTTTAACAGACAGTTAACAAGATTAGGTTCAGGCTGCAAGTTCCTACGTTCTTATATAGACTGTGGTTTCAGTGTCAGTTCACTTTTCAAAGCAGCCTCGGATCTGCCCCAATTGTGTGCCACTCAGTAGTAAGTGTGTGACCTCAGTGATAGTCTGTTAGTTCAGTTTTCAAAATCCTTTGTATGCTCCTTGGGGTTAGATCCATGCATGTTCCACTAGGGGATGAGTCTTGGAGTTTATAAACAACTTTATGGAGTAACTTTCCTGAGCTCCTTCCTCTCTGTGGTCTCTCAGATACTTCCCAGTTCTCTGGGACTCCCTGTTTTGGTTCTCTAGTTAGAAACTTTGGGCTCTAGTTACCTGTTCTACCACACACTTCCATGTTCTGACCCAAATCTGGGCTCAGAAGTAAAAGATAAGTAACAAGCAATGGGGATTGGCCCTACTGTCTTGGGATCAGAGCTCTGATGAACGCAGAAAACAATTTCTCTCCCTCAGAGTTCTGACTCCTGTAGGCCACTGTGTCCAGCCATAGCCTTCTCTGCAATGGGATTACCTAGAAGCTGAACCACAAGGGAATGGAGAAAAGAGGGAAAAAACATGCCAGTGATTTCTGCATTCTCCCTGAGTGTTGGAGTTCCCCTTTTCCCTCTTAAACTCTTCCATCTGTGCCACAGTGCTCATTTTTATGTTTCTGGCTGAATAAAATTCAGGCCAAGAAAAAGTAGATGGTGGGAGAAAAATAATGAACTGACTACTGGTTCAGTGGCACATTAAATTTTGGTGTTTTCCCCCCAACCTGCATGCTGCTGTTTACTTTTCAGAATCCTCAAGTAGCTATTTCATGCATTTTATTTAGTGTTTATAGTTGTATTACTGGGGAAATGGGTGAAGTATGCTGACCCATCTTACCCAGAACTGAAGTATTGAATAATGAACTAGATGATCAAATGAAATACCTCAAATCATAAAGCAAGAATAAAAAGTCCAATAACATAAGAAAAAGAATAAGAGACTTGGAGGGTAGATCCAGAAGATCTAGCAGGCAATAATGATTCCAGAGGGAGAATAAAACAGAGATACAATAATTAGAAAAAGAATTGAAAACAGATCAGGATTCACAGACTAAAAGGGTTTGCTATAGTCCAGACAAGACTGATGAAAAAGACATAAAATTATCTATACTCTTGTAAATTTATCAAGGAATAAAGAGGAAATTATTATTAATAAAATTCCCAGGTAGCAACCCTGAGGAAAAAAAAGAAAAAGAAAAAAATTATTAATAAAAGCTTCCGATAGTAAAGATTTACCATTCACAGAAGCAAAACTGACATTAGACATCTCATCATTTGTTCTAGAGACTAGAAAACAATGGAATAGTGTCTACTAATGAGAAAAAAATACTGCAACCCAGTAATCCAAACTTAGCCAATATGCCAGATGAAAGAAAGATCTTTGTGCTAAGATTTATAGAAATATTTCATCCCATTTGCCTTCTGGAAAAAAATAAGGACCAGCATTAATCAAAGAAGCAAATGTATTTGAAGGAGATGCCAAGGTACATATTATTAAGTATGAAATGTCCAATATCCTTGAGTACTAATTTTGACAGTTAATATCTCTTGACATTTCACTTTGACACTTCTTGTCTTATTTTTATTGTGAAGGTACATCCTCAGTCTTGCAAACACATTTTGGCTTGTGATTGTCTTCAAAATTTTTTTTTAGAGCAATTTTTATAAAACCATGGATAAGTCAAAAATTCATGTTATTTTCAAATATGAGTCCTGTCATGAAACCAGTGCAGTGCAGACAGCTCAAAATATCAACGAAGTGTTTGGGAAGGATGGGGCTAACGCACAGTATGTCCATGGTTGGCAAAGTTCTATTCTGGTGAGTTTAATCTTGAAAATGAGCCACGTGGGTGACCTGAGACCAAGGTGGATAATGAGGAGCTAAAAGCTGTAGTGGAAGTGAATCCATCTCAACCTACTCATGAATTAGCAGCAAGGTTTGACATTACTATTCTAACAGTATTGGACCATTTGAAACAATGGGCAAGGTAAAGAAGCTGGATAGATGGGTTCCACATGAATTAAATGCGTGTCAGAAGAGAAATCATCTCTCCTTTCTTTGCTGTGACGACATGAAGGCAAACCATTTCTATACCATATTGTTATGTGTGATGAAAAATGGATTCTTTTTGACAATCACAAGTGTTCAACACAATGGTTGGATAAAGATGAAGTGCCAAAACACAGTCCAAAACCGAATATTCATCCAAAAAAGCTAATGGTGTCTGTCTGGTGATCCAGTGCTGGTAATAGAGACAGGCCAATCCTCTTGCAAGACAATATTCAACCACATGTCACACAAACAACATTGCTCCAACTACAGAGGCCAAACTTGCAAACTCTGTCATCCATTGTATTCACCAGACCTTGCACCAACTGACTGCCACTTCTTCGAGGCTTTGGACCACTTCTTGCAAGGAAAAATATTCAATTCTCAACAAGCTGTGGAAAATACTTTTTGTGATTTCACCGCCACTTCTCTCCAGGCTTTTTTCCTGCTGGCATAAACAATCTACCATTAAGATGGCAAAACTGTGATGATAGTTTAGGCACATACTTTGATTCATTGTACTGCTTCTTGTCTGAGATATAAGAAACTACACTTTTGATTGGAAATCCATATTTAATGACCTAATAAACGATGAAGAGGAGAGAAACAGGAGAGCTCTAAACCTTGCAGTGTATATATGGTTAAATCTAAATATATAATAATAAACAAGCCTGAGATATGTAATATAGCTACTAAAGATTTTTTTAGATATTTCTAAATTAACCAGGGAAGAATGAACAGCACCTTCATTGAACTAGCAAAAATAAAGGTAAAAGAAGAAAGCACAGCTTTAGATAAGTAATACCAAGTATATCAGACTTTACAGCAAGGGTGAGCACACTGATTTCCTCTGTAAAGAAGCATAGATTATCAGATCAATTTTAAAATAAAATAAGACTGAAAGCTGGTTCTCAGAAATACTTTAGGTTAAAATATTTTTAAATAGTTTAAAAGTTAAAGTATAAAAAGATATCACACAATTGAAAATGTAGATTTAAATACAAATATTAAATAAGGTGAGATTTAAGGATAAAAAGCACAAAACATTTTAAAGAAGGACCTTATATAAAACACAATTAATGGAGAATAATAAATGTAATAAACATGTATGCAAACAGAGCAGTTAAAGATATTAGGCAAAATGTAAGGATAATTTGACACTAGTTTCTTTTCCAGAATGGTATTGATGTCGTAGTTAGAAAATATATATATATACACACACACACACACACACACACACACACACACAGGGGAAATGAATAAATGGTAAACTAGATTTAATAGATATATATGACTTTACATCCCTTAAATGGAGAATGTACTTTTTTTATATAAGTTAATGATACATTTACCAAAATTGTTCTTGGCCACAAAGAAAACTTTAACAATTTCAAAAAAGTAGCTATATTATAGTCATTTGTCTTAGTTGTGAGAGTACTTGTTAATCATTTGTTTTGATAAATATTTCATTGAATTTATTCGAATATGCTTAATTGTTGAATTGAGCATACTCATTTTTTATTTCCACCTAAGTCTTTAAGAAACACTTCAGGGAATTAAAAAAAAACAAAAAACTGTCATTTAAGCTTTTGTCCACTAGATGTCCTCAGTTAAGTTTAAGTTGTCGGACTTTAACTTTTCATGAAAATTTGGTTCAGTCTCTAAGTATCTTTTTAAAAACTTGATACAATAAACTCTTTAAATATAGTTTAAGGTAATGCTTCAGATAAAAATTTTTGCATGTAACTGTTACTGTTGATATTTTAAAATTTTATTAATATATAAGGTCTTTAAAAATCTATAAATACCTTTGATGTATGGTAAAATATTTAAGCATAACCAGTGATTTTTGCACTATATGTAATCTTAGTGAAATAGGAGTTTTTTTACGTTAAATTACTTTCTTGTGACTTTTTTTCTTTCGTTTTTCCCTTTTAATTTTTATATTTTTCTTAAAGAGTTTTGGGACTGGAGTTAAACAAAGACAGAGATGTTGAAAGAATCCATGGCAGTGGAGTTAACACCCTTGACATTGAACCTGTTGAAGGAAGATAGTAAGTTCATTATACTTATACAATCATTTTTCTTTGTATGTGAGATACAGTAAAATCCTGCTTTTTTAGATTAATTATGTGAAGTTTCATTAGAATTAGTGAAAATCCTAAAATATAGCATTTTTCAATCTGGTATTATTACAAATAAATATAGAACATCAGACCTACAAAATGTTGCCAAATAAATATTAATATCAGAGAGAAATAAAAAGGTAAGTGTATGTTTAATGGAAAATTAAGTATTGATTTTCTTCTAAAAAAAATTGATGTATATGTAACTTGCTCAAAATACCTGTTAATATTTACTGTCCACCGTAAGAGTTGTAGTGATATCACTGAAAACCAGAGTGGAAAACAGAATATGCAAATCTAGTAAAGAAGCATTTATTTCTAATGTCTTTATTTCCAAAAGATTATCTGAAAATTACATTTTAACAGGTGAAACTACAGAAGGTACATTTGCATATCACTCTCTGAAGGTTGAATTTTCTTTTATATCTTCGAAATTAATTTCACTCATGTTTAATACCAAATTTTCTTGTCTGTATAAAAACATGAAGCCATGTATCTCTTAATATGTTCACTCTAAATACAGACTAGTAACCTCTAGATAACGTCAATGTCATCAGATACTTCAAACATAAAGTCAGTTAACTAATGGAATGAAAGGAAAGGTTTTGGAAGCCATTCTAACAAAGTCAAAGCATCTGACAGGATTGTAAATACTATTGAAATTCAGTTAAAAAGTTTGACTGTAGAAATAATTGTTTTCTATTGATGATACATCTACATGGTAAGAAAAACAATATTTCACAAAGTTAAAGTATGAAGCAGAAGTGTTTGCGAAATTGGTTGCACTACACTTGTAACTCACAACTGTGCCCATTTTATCAATCTAAATAAAAGTTGTAGTTGTTAAAATTTGCAAGTATCTCTCTATAGATACAATTAGAGTAACTAAACTACAAAAATTTTGTAATAAAGCTAATGTTGAATATTACAAAAATAAAACTAAGCATGGCATTATCTGTAGTCTTTGCTGCCCATGATCAATTAGATTGTAGAACTGTTTGAGTATCTGAAGAACTACTTTTAAGTTAACCTAATTGTTCTACAAACTGGTATTGAATTTGTTTTAAGTCTATAAAACGGTACATGCTGCTAGTTCATGAACTGTTTGTAACTGGTTCACAAGATAAGGAGCTTGTACTAGAATGTAAATCGACTACATCGCTAAGCATATAGTTTAAAGGAGCCAAGATTTGTTTGTACCAAGACTTTCTCAATGAAGAAAGATGTGTTTGTTTTTGACACAAGCTCCTCATCTTGTCATGGAGAGGCACGTTAAATAGCACTGTTCTACATTTAATTATATTTTGTTCAAAGTCAGATGAAAATCTTTTAATCAAACTATTCAGTGAATGTACTGAAAACTTCAGTTTGGGGGCAATTCTGGGAGGATAACAATATCAGTGTAGTTTTTAAAGTTCCTCAAATTCCCCATTAAAACACATAAAGAAACTAAAGATGGTAAAATCAAAAACCAATGTACGTAACACTTGTAACAAAACCAGGTCAGTTATGAAGTACCACCCACAAACCCTAAAATATGAATAAAGTGGGAACAAACCACTGATAACTACAAGATCTATATGGTATCAGCATTTATGCCAGGGGAGGCAATAAAAAGTGATGGGGCATCTGATATACCTCTTAAGTCCAAAATAGTAACAGGTTGTTTGAAATCTTAGCCAGTTAGACTATAGAAGCTGAAACTAGCCAGGTGCAGTGGTGCACGCCTATAGTCTGAACCACTTAGGAGACTGAGGCAGGAGGACCACTTGAGCCCAGGAATTCTAGACCAGCCTGGGCAACATAGGAAGACCCCATCTCATAAAAAAAAAAAAAAGCAGCAGCAGCAGCTGAAACTAGAAGAGGATGTCATACTCCAATTGTAGGTAAGTTCAGGTGGTCCACAGTAAGACGAGAAGGAGCAGTCTGGGCCCTAATATCCCTCTAAAGAACCAGCTAGTCAAAGCTCTCATCCAGGACAGAACCCTACACTGAGAAGGAGCTTCTTAAAATAGAATCCGAACTGAGCAGTACAGAGACAATAGAAACAAAGGAAAAAATGTCCCAGATAAAATTTGGGAGGTGAACAGACCAGGAAATCTCTGGCAAGCTGCCATGTTTTAAACATCTTATCTCAGAAAAAAATTTTTAAGGGAAGAAGATGTTCTAAAAATATAAAATTTCGCTATTATTCTAAATCAAGCCTCCATTCTAACAGCTTAAGAGAATTTACATAAAAATGAGCAAAGCATAGGATTAAGTTCAAAATCCATACAAAATTATTATAAGAACAAAGAAAATAAGTAGACTAATGCCACTGCAGACAATGAAGTCATGCGAGAAAGATGTCTATAAAACAGATGAGAACTCGAACCTAATATTTTAAAACTAGCTAAAATTCATTTTATAAAGATACAATAAATGAAAGAACAATATGTTGGAATTGGAAAACTCAGAATCGAGATGATCAGACTCAAGAAAAATTAGAAATAAAAGAAAAATATTCCACAAATGAAGACTAAAGCATAAGGAACACAAGCAAATAAATATAAGAGGTTAATGCCTGGGAAATAGAAAGTGGAAAGTAAGAAAATTTTTAAAATCAAAAAGAAATGAAGAGAGGAAAAGGATTCAAAAGGTAATTACATATGTAAAATACAGGCCAAGTTGAGCATACATATAATAGAAGTTTCCAGAGAAGAAAACCAAAGCAAGAGAACATGATAAATATTTAAACAATAATTCAAGAAAACTTTAACAGAATAAATAAGATCTGAAGCTCTTTCCCTGCTGCCACGGAGTTGTGTGGAGGTGGAGGGTCAGGTGCGTTCAAGATTTGGCTTCACCCCTAACCCACCACTGCTGGAGGTGTGATGGACATTAATACTGCTTTACAAGAGGTGCTGAAGATGGCCCTCATCCAAGATGGGCTTGCACGTGGAATTCTCAAAGCTGCCAAAGCCTTAGACAGGTGCAAGCCCGTCTATGTGTGCTTGCATCCAACTGTGATAAGCCCATGTTTGTCAAGTTGGTGGAGGCCCTTTGTGCTGAACACCAAACCAACCTAATTAAGGTTGATGACACCAAGAAACTAGGGGAATGGGTAGGCCTCTGTAAAATTGACGGAGAAGGGAAACACTCTGTAAGGTGATTGGTTGCAGTTGTGTAGTAGTTAAGGACTATGGCAAAGGATCTCAGGCTAAGGATATCATGAAGAGTACTTCAAATGCAAAAAGTGAACAAATGAAAACTTTGGCTCATATTCCTTAAAAAAATAAGTAAAAAATAAAGTCAGCGCTTCAAGTGTGACCATCCCCCAGATGGTAGGCACTGTACCCATTGGGTGTGTATATACCCATCCCCTCCTCCCCCATGGATACATTCTTGGGTAATGAACCATTACAGAAAAGAAAGACAATGCTTACTATAAAAGTCATGATAATTAGTTACTTTGAGGAGAAAGGGAAGGACTTATGATCTAGAGATATCCTAGCATTTGGACCTTTGGGAAGAGTCTTTTCATAATGCTTCCATTTTTAATTGGATAAACTTATATTTTGTATAGTAATGGAACAGAATTCAGAATGTCTAACATTTTGTAAATTTAAATTTGGTGTAACATCCAAAAGAGACATAAAACAGAGAATTTGTTTGAAGTGAGTTTTGTTAAAAAAATTGCTGAAGAAAGATACCCTGAATGGAGTTAAAAAGACAGTGAAAACATTTAATCTGAAATACTTAGACATTTCAATATGAAAAAAGAGAATCAAGGCTATTTTCCATTTTGCAGAATTTGCTCTACACTTACCATGTTTCTCATCACCTATTGTTTTCTAAATTAAACATATCATGGCTTTTGGGGATGTCAGTTAAATGTGGCAACACTTTATGGAAAAAAAAAACAATAAGATCATATTGAAAAGCATATTATTCAAAAAAAAATACAAGTAACAGTCTTAAAGACAGATGTAGTTAAGAAACTGATTAAAGTATATGAAGTGCCAAGAATGTTTATGTTATTTTTTTAATTAAATTCAATCAATGTATATAGCTTTAGTGTATATGCTTATATGTTTTTACTTTTTAGAAATTTTTACAAAGCTTTTAAATAGAATAGTTTTACAGGTTCTACCAATATAATAGACCAGTTTGGGAGTGGATCAATAATTGTTTCCAAAAATTATATTTATTTTTTCATATCCTCTTTTACCCTCAAAAGTAAGGCTTTGAGTGGTCTGGCCCTTGTTGGTCTCTCATGTCTTACCACTCTTTGCCTTCCACACTACTCCAGCAACACATTCCTTCTTTCAGTTCCTAAAATGGGCTTGGATTGTTACTTCCACACCTGTCTGGCTAACTCTGATTCCTCCTTCAGATAGTGGCTTAAATATTACAATCAGGGAAACTGTCCCTGAATCCCCAAACTAGAATAAAAAAATAAGTTATTGTCATGATGATCCCAATTATAACTAACAGTTTATGTGATTATGTATACTCCTTGTTTTCCTTACTAGATTGTAAACCCCACAAGGACAGGAATCGTGTGTCTGTTTTGTTCACAGTTGTATAGCAGAGTGCCTAACACAGGTGCTCAGTTAAAGTTGAATGAATTGAGTGAATGCATTCATAAGAGAGGGAAGGAATCTGACATTTATTTGTCTCCTGTTTTTTGCCAGGTACTATAAAAGGAACTTTGCACTTTTAACATCACATCAACTTTGTTATTTAGCTGAAAATGTCCATTTTCTATTTTAAACAAATGTTGGAAGGCTTAAATAGGTGATACAACCTGCCCAGGGTCAGATTAATAACAGTAATAGCTGGTCTAATTTCATTTTCATTTAGAACAGTTATAATTAGGACATTTAACTTTGTAATATTTTACTTTCTTAAGAAATATATTTTCCCATCTTGTTTCTACCATCCTTTCATTTTGGAATTATGAAGGTAAACTAAAGGACCACAGGTTGAATTTTTCTATTTTCATTCTTTTGTAAATATTAAGAAATTTCAGCTTATTGAAGTCTGTGTTAATGATAAATACAAATTATCTCTGCATTTATGGCCTTAATACATTTGGGTATTTGTAAAACAATTCTCAGAAATTTGCAACTATGAATAAATGGACTACATAAAATAATAAATTAATGTGAACTTTTTTATTATCAGTATGTTATCCGGTGGTTCAGATGGTGTGATTGTGCTTTATGACCTTGAGAACTCCAGCAGACAACCTTATTACACATGTAAGGCAGTGTGTTCCATTGGCAGGTGTGTATTAAAACTGTAATTCATGAATTTGTAAACAGTTGAGTATTTTTTACATCAAATGCAAAAAATGAAAATAGCAGTCATATGAATGGCTAAAGCAAATTGTTCAAATGACATTTACATGGATATCCCTTGATACTTTCTTGAAAATAATAACTAAAATTCAGGTATAGGTGTGACTTTCCAAACCATGTATATAACATATGACTTCCCCGAAACAACTTTGGTATTGACTGTAAAAAGGATTTTATTAAAAGACTTTTGATTATATCCTTTTTGTTCTATACCTCCATAGCACATCTCAGTAACTAATAGTTTTTAGTACCATTTAGCTTAAAATTCATTTATGAGTTTTTCCATTAATTAGATTTTCAACTGATATTAATAGAAAGATTAAGAACTAACTATAGTAAATATACTGGTATTCCCTCACCAAACACACACACACACACACACACACACACACACTCTTGTCTCTCTACTTGCTCAAAAATGCCTACCTAAAAACATACCTCTATTTATCTTGACTTCTCTGACTATTCTTTACTAGCTTACCAGTATTGTGAGAATTGTTTTTAAGTCTCTAATAAAATGTTTTGTGACTTGGTAGTTTTTCATAATGGTCATTTAATTCTTTCCCATCACCTATGTCTGATCTGGTAATGAGCAGACCTTTGAATGAACAGAGAAAATGAGTGCTGAGAAAAGGCATTCAAGAGGAAAGACTTTGTAAACATTAACATAAACAATCACTCTGTATTGAAGCTGTTCCCAAAGCACTAGCATATGTGCTTAAGTCCATGGAATATTTGTGAGGAGATTTACTATTGTCCCTTGGCTCTGGCACTTCACATTGGAAATAAAGATTTGGGAAAGTCAGTTAATCTCTCGGAGCTTTAAGTTATTTTGTCTTAGAGACAATTAGAGTTGCCATAACGTTTCTGTGAGAATTAAATGAAATATTATCTTTTAAAAAGCATGTTGAAAACTTTAAAAGCACTGTGTAAATGGAAAGCAATGTAGTTATAAGAAAACTTAGTACACAACATGATACTGCCTCACATACTCTTACTTTGTAAGAGGCTTAGACCATTTACACTTTCTTCCCACTCTCACCAAAAAAACAGAAAAGTCTAAATTCTACAGTATAAGACAGTCAATTAATTCCTTTTTATCTTATTTTATCCTAGCTAACATAAAGTTTAATTTGTTATACAGCAATATTGTATTTTTATGTATTCCATATGATATATAATATTATTCCATGAGGGACTATTATCTGTTTTGTTTTTCTGGGGTTTTTTTATTTTTATTTATTTTTTGGTATGTACAACTAAATGCTTAGTGTGTCAGTCTTTTGTTTTACTATGACTTTATTCTTGGATTCAAACTCTATCTTTAAAAGTGTGACTTTGATTTTGAAAATGGGCATATAGTAGGCATCTTTACAAAATGAGTTATAATAGCATTTTTACATCTGAAGAGTTTATAATCTGATTTTTAAAAATAGCTTCAATAAAACCTGTTATTAAATTAATATGGCTTTAGACTATTTTCTGATATTTATTGTTAGTATACTTAATGTGTTCTTCAACACTAAAAAGATTCCTTTCCTGTACCAAAATTCTTACTAAATGTGAATAACAGAACATATATAACAAGAGAACAAAATAACATTTTGTCCTATTTTAAAATTAAAATATAAATGAGCTTTTGTTTGTGGTCGCTAAGTTAAAGATTTGTTTTATTTAAAATTAACATCACTGGCTGGGCATGGTGGCTTACGCTCGTAATCCTAGCACTCTGAAAGGCTGAGGTGGGAGGATTTCTTGAGGTCAGGAATTTGACACCAGCGTGAGCAAGAGTAAGACCCCATCTCTACCAAAAAATAGAAAAAATTAGCCAGGTGTTGTGGTGTATGCCTGTAGTCCCAGCTCCTTGGGAGGCTGAGGCAGGAGGATCACTTGAGCCCAGGAGTTTGAGGTTGTAGTGACCTATGATGAAGCCACTGCACTCTAGCCAGGGTGAGAGAGCAAGACTGTCTCTCAAAAAAAAAAGAGAAAGAAAGAAAAAACACTAATATTACTGGAAAAAATCTCTGTAGAAGTCAAGATTCTAAGGAGCAAGTAGAAATTGATTCTGCTTCTCTTAAGCAGAAATTTGTTGGAAGGATATTTAGTATCTTACATAACTGTCAGGAAGATGGGAGAATGAGACTTAGAAAATGAGCAGAAAACGAGAGAAGCTAGCTAGGATAGAGAACATCAAGATCATATCACAGGAACAGTTTAGCTTGGGTTCTGCTTCACCAACATAGACTCTCAACTCCACAGCTTTGAAGAATGGCTACGTCTCCCTGGGGTTTGCATTACTAGCTCAAGATTTGGAGTCTCAAGCAGGACTAATGAAGCCCAGGACACATATCCTTTCCCTTGCTGCCAAGGAAGAGGAAAAAAGAATGCCTGGAGTCCTTTGCTTTCTGTGACAAGAGGCAGGGCCCTGCTTTTCAATAAAACAAAAGGGATTGCCCCCTGAAATATGAGGAGTATGAATGCTCATTAGCCAAGAAAACAGCATGTATCTATTTCAGATCACCCGTTTGGCTGTCCAACATCCATATACACCTTTCTTCCCATACCTACACTTACATTAGAAAACGATCCAGTTTAACCTAGTACAAGTGTTCACTTTGCAGCCAAAAAAGTGATCATCCTCTCCCCAAAGAGTAATAATCCTAAGTCTATTTAGTTACGTCCAGCTCCGGTTCAAGCTAATTTTCGTTTTTCTGCTAGTTTTATGTGATTCTATGTCAGTATTATGCAATTGTATACTCAGTTGTGTAGTTAACCTATAAAGAATCAGAACCCATGATTGTTATGTCTGCATAGTGTTGTAAGAGTCTTCTGTTAGCGTTTTTATTTTATTATGGGAAATTTCTAAAATATGCAAAAGTATATAAGATTCAGTTAGGTGATATATATGCTATGTTGATCACTGGTTCAGAGCATATACTTCATCCTTCAGGACAGCACACCACCCTCACAATGTGATGTATTATAGCTGATATTATAACTGAGAGTCTTCAACATGTCATGTTTCTATGGGTGATGCCTTACATAAGACGTGAATTCCATGTACCTCTGTAATTGCATCCTTTAGCCATAGAATAATTTCCTTGATAAGAAGGAACATTATGTGGAATACCATATAGATGTGGAGGCATTCAACAATTCTAAGAATGATGGTGCTAATAGAATGATACTGTTCTATTATTGAGTAAGCGAATTTGGAAAAGCAAATCTAAAACCAAAATAGATATCTCTTCTAGTAAGAACAAATCCCTCCATCCTCCAAGATAGAAGAAGTCCAGTGTAGCTGGCTGATCCCTCCAGGCTGTATATAGTACAGAAATAGGTCTGAGGAACCTTAGTGGGAAGTAGGCCTCCACATCACAATGTCATGTCTGGACATTCTCTCTGCCTTTCTTCTGGGCAGCTAGGACAGAGGCATGTGATCTAGGTTTGGCCATTTATATCATCCTACCTGAGCCTGCTACTTGTTCTTAATATAGCACCAGTTTTAAACTCTATAAGTCAGTTATGTGTAAATTTTGGTTCCTGTTTTGTAGAGACCATCCTGATGTTCACAAATACAGTGTGGAGACTGTACAGTGGTATCCTCATGACACTGGCATGTTCACATCAAGTTCATTTGATAAAACTCTGAAAGTATGGGATACAAATACATTACAAGTAAGTATATTAAAACCTTTCTAAAGTGTAGGATGAAGGAGAACTTAATCCTAAACCATTTTAGTGTGATTATTTGCTAAGATATCATATATGTTAGATGTGAAAGCGGTATAGTGGTTAAGAAGAACTAGACTGCTTGAGTTCATGTCCTAGCTCTGCTGCTGACTAGCAGTATAACATTGGATGAATGTCCAAACTTTTCTGTATCTCAGTTCTGTTATCTGTAAATTGGGATAATGATTGTACCTTATAAAATGTTCTTAAGGGATAAACGAGCTGATATATGTAAAGTACCTATACAGTACCGAGCATATAGTAAATGCTCAAAAAATGTCAGCTATTAATATTATCCCTTTTTGAAAACTATTATGGTCTAGTGATCTAAGGTGTAAAATTGGATTTATCTCCTATTCACCTAAAAACTTAAAAGGAAAAAGTTAATATTATAGCCTAGTAAAGGTAGGCAGTGGATAATAGTTTTTATGATATTTGATCAAATTTAAATTTCTAAGAGCCAGGAACGTTGGCTCACACCTGTAGTCCTACCACTCTGGGAGGCCGAGGCAGGAGGATCACTTCAGGTCAGGAGTTCGAGATCAGCCTGAGCAAGAGTGAGACCCCCTGCCCCCCTCTCCTGTCTCTATTAGAAATAGAAAAAAAATTAGCCAGGCCACTAAAAACAGGAAAAAAAAAATAGCCAGGCATGGTAATGCATGCCTATAATCCCAGCTACTTGGGAGGCTGAGGCAGGAGGATCGCTGAGCCCAGGAGTTTAAGGTTGCTGTGAGCTAGGCTGACGCCATGACACTGTAGCTCAGGCAACAGAGTGAGACTCTGTCTGAAAAAAAAACAAAAGAAAAGAAAATTTTAAATTTCTAGTGCTAGTCTTTTCCCTGAGCTCTACTCCCGTATTTTTCTACTTATCTCCCATATTTCTTTCTACTTAAATATAGTGTCATCCCTTCAAACTTAACATGTTCCAAACTGAACATGATCAGTCCTCATATCCATTTAGTGATAAAATCTTAGCAATTCTTCCTTCAAACACTTTCATACTTCTCTTTTCTACTTCTCTCGCCATCCCTGCACATCTAGGCTACTAAAGACTCCTAACTGGTTTCCCTGTCTTACTTTCCTTCCACATTTTCTATGGGAAGTGACCACTAAGGGTTATGGGGCTTCTTTTTGGGTGATGAAAATGTTCAAAAATTTATTGTGTGATGTTTGCAGAACTCTGTGGATACACTAAAAGCGGTTTAAGTGCACACTTTACACAGGTGAATTGCATGGTTTGTGACTTACATCTCAACAAAACCATTCTTAAAAAAAAAAAGTACTTCAGATTCTCTGGCTTGGGAATTGAGTGGATTATACTGTTGTTTATTAAGGTATGGAAAGGGGGTGAGTGATGAGTTCAATTTTAGATTTGTTACATTTGAGAGGTTTATAAGAAATCTAAATGGAGATAATCCAGAAATTGAGCTATATCTGGAATTCAGGAGTGAGCTCTACACTGAAAATACAGATAATCTGAAAATCTAAAATGCTTCAAAATGTGAAACTTTGTTAGTGCCAATGTAATACTCAAAGGAAATGCTCATTGGAGCATTTTGGATTTCAGATGTCCAGATTTGGGATGCTCAACCAGTAAATATAATGTAAATGTTCCCAAATCTTAAAAAAAAAAATCTGAAATCTGAAACACTTGTCCCAAACATTTCTGATAAAGTATACTCAACCTGAAATATGTGGGTGCCAGTTGAAGAGGAGAATCCGTAGAACAAAATGCAGAGGAAGACAAAAATTAATAGGACAGGAAAAGGAAAAACAAAGCCCACAAAGACAATGAAAAGGGGTTAGAGGAAAATCAGGAGTATATGATATAATGGAAGCCAGTGAAAGAGATTGTTTTAAGTAATATGTGTTGAATACTACTGACCAATAAGTAATATGTGTTGAATACTACTGACAGTAAGATAAGGACATTATCCATGATCTAAGTATGAATTAGAGTAGTGGAATTAGAAATAAGATTGCAGTAAGTTGAGAAATATATGGGAAATAAGGAATTAAAGATAGCAATTTGGATTTGAACAGGAGAAAAGAAGATTACCTAGGGAAGATGTAGGGTGAAAAGCCTTTTTGTTTTTATGTCTTGGGAAGAGGGTACTGTTAAGATGAAAGAAACCCAAACTTTCAGTGCTGTCAGGAATAAGCCAGTAAGGAGAGAAGTTACAGATACCCAGGGCATAATCTAAAGGATAAGATTTCTGACAGTGCTAAAGGGGATCTGAACACAAGTCGGGGAATTAACCTTTAAAATGAGGAGGGATCATTTTTCTATAATAACAGGAGTAAAGAAGGAAAAAGGGTGAGTGGAAGCAAAGGTGTTTGTATGTTTGTTGGTAAGACATTAAGGGAATTCTAATTGAGTGACTCCTGTTTTCTCTTTGAAATGAAAGATCAGATCACCTGTTGTGACTGAGTGGAGATGTTAATGGAGAGTGGAAAAGGTTTCAAATAGCTGCAGAATATTGCAAAGAAGACTAGTGAAATATAGTAGGACTGGCAGTCATTACCAAAAACCCAGATGAAATGAATGATCTTTTATAGTGACACCAGTTTGCCCTATTCAACTAGGTAGAGCAGGGATTGGACAAGTCTGGACTGTGGACAAGTGTGGCTCATTGCCTGTTTTTGAAAAGTGTTGTTTGAACACAGGCATGCTTATTTGCTGTCTATGACTGCTTTGACACTTCAATGGCAAAGATGAGTAGTTGGTCTCAAAAGCCTAAAATATTTACCATCAGACTCTCTACAGAAAAGGTTTACTAACTTGTAGATCAATCTGGGTATAAGTGCAGAGAGGGCAGGCATTTGAAGTCAGCCAGGTTGAGGTCTTGACAAGTGGAAGGATACTGGCAGTTGGCTTTGGTATTAAATCTTGGAATCTAAACTGCAGAGGAAAAGAAGTGGACAGAAGGAACTGATGGGCCTGGAGTTCTAGGGTTTACTTGGACTTCTTGAGGATAGTTGGAAAAAAGGCTGAAAATGATAGAAGTTTGTGGTCATAGAATATGGAAATGTATGATTTTAAAAGAGGAGCAATTCCAGGTGGTGTGCCCTGGCTGTAGTAGCTGCGGTATGGAACTGAGAGGTCGAGTGCTGGATAGATCATCCAGGTAGGTGCTGAAGCCTCCCAGAGTGGAATGGAGAGGAAGATGGTGAACCAGGTGGTTGTCTTTTCTTAATTTCTGGGATTTATTAGGGAAAAAGTATTTTTTCTAACTGAAGGGATAAGAATGTTATAAATAACAGGATTTGAAATTATCAGGGTTTTTGGGGGGTATTACATTCCTATGTTTAAGTTAAATTGCTAACAGTCAACTTAAAAATTGCTAAAAATATGGGGAAAAGTAAATAGAAAATTTATTGCTTTGTTTTTATAACCAGAACTTACACTTTTTAAATGTCTTTTGGTTATCAGACCGCAGATGTATTTAATTTTGAGGAAACAGTTTATAGTCATCATATGTCTCCAGTCGCCACCAAGCACTGTTTGGTAGCAGGTTTGTATGTGTATTCTTCTGTCTTTTAACAGACTGAAAAATTTCTGCCTTTTTATATCTCATTAGCTTTGATGTAGACATTTTAACACAGATGAAGATCACAATTCTTTAACAAAAGAAACAAAAACAAGTACATGCTAGTATTAGTATTTATTTCAACAGATATATGCAAATCGAGCACTCTGTGAGTGTCTAGGATGCAAAGATTAAGAGCATATTTCTGTTCCCAAAAAATTACTTTTAAACCATCAAAGTTTCAAAGATTTTACATGAACAAAATTTCACAACTTTTCCAATTCAACACAATAAAACAGGAAATTATTTCCTCCTATTTAAGATTGTGATTCAGGCCGGGCGCGGTGACTCATGCCTGTAATCCTAGCACTCTGGGAGGCCAAGGCGAGAGGATAGCTTGAGGTCAGGAGTTCGAGACCAGCCTGAGCAAGAGCGAGACCCCGTCTCTACTATAAATAGAAAGAAATTAATTGGCCAACTAAAAATATATAGAAAAAATTAGCCGGGCATGGTGGTGCATGCCTGTAGTCCCAGCTACTCGGGAGGCTGAGGC